>CALYDE020000667.1:0-25137 GCA_944472155.2 Trichobilharzia szidati | reverse complement strand
TAGCCCCACCGCCAGGAATCATCGAACCCAGGTTACAAGGTCGAGTTCGTTGACCATTCACAGCGAGATTGGAAGCTGTGTGTTCTATGCACACGTACGTATATGCTTCATTTTCCCACTTATTTTTCCATCCTCCTTTTCTCTCTTCTTAAGGCTTGCCGAAATATTCTCAAGGATTGTTTACAAACAACTAATAACAATGTCGATGAAGCAGTTCTACTCGCATTGAATCGGATCACACTGAATAGTAATAGTAATAATAACAGTGATAACACAACTGGTAAAGAATTGAATACTTCAAAAAGAAATAAAACTATAGTCACCGCCTCAAAGTCATCACCGTCAACAACCACAACAACAACAACAACAGCTGATATCGATGAGAAACTTGATGAAAAGGCGAAATCCCTAGTGCTTGATCGTTATGACTTCGTATCAGAAAGTGGTGGTGGTGGTGGTGGTCAGCTGGCAAAACCAAAATTACCAAGTGTATGTTTTGTTTATTGTTTAACTACTGTTTCATCCTAAAATATGTGTGTAAAACTTGGCCACTGTGATAGTAAGTAATTCCGTATCAGTTTGTTTATTAGATGGATATATCACATACAGTCAGTGAAACAGTATTATTATATACTGGATGTGAGAAGGTTTCGAACAAAATTTATTTTATTTATTGTTCATATTCATATCGCCAGTTATAATCACACGACTTTGAAATTTAAGTTTTTATAGTTTTCCTCATTATTCCTTCCTATTCGTCGTCCTAGGGGTAGTAGAATTTTCCAGATGTGAGGGTGGGTGGACAACTGTTGAATCATTTCTATTACACGTACTCTCTTCAGTTGATTCGATAAATAAAGCTTCTATTATCAATCAATCTCTCCCTTCATCCTGTTATATTAGATTAGATTTTAGAACTATCATTTTATCCCATCATCCTGTTGTATGGTTGGTTGTGTGTTGGTTGTGCATTTGCATGTAGTGAGTGCTATAGCTGAACTAACTATTCTCCAGATTTCTTATCTTACTCGGGTCCGTTATCTTGACCGATATTTGGTTGATTTCCGATGATTTTACCTCACGTCAGTAAAAAATAGGATTGGTGAAATGTCTAGGTAATAGAGCAAAAAGAAACTAAATGGTACCAAGGGAAATCTAAGACAGAAAGTGAGGCATATGAGAGAAGCTTTAAAACTTAATAACTACCCTGATAAATTAATAAGGAAGTATGTAGGGAAATGTAAAAATAAAATAAGTAATGATAGTAGTGATAGTGATGATAATAATAATAATAATAATAATAGTAATATCAATGACGACATGGATGTCAAACATGCACAGAATGATGACAACACCAACCAACAAAAAAGGAATCTAAATCATCAGTAGTAAGTCCATAGAAGGAAGGAACCTCGGAAACCCTACGGCGGAGAATTCTTAACAATGCAGGCAGGAATAAAAGTGGCTGGCATTCAATCCCACCCCACAAACTCAATTAGAAATAAGCTTTGTCGATTAAAGGATCAATCCTGTGGAGCCAATTTAATGAAACAATTTAGTTTATCTAATACCCTGCTGCTTGAATGATTGTGTGTCAGGTCAAATACATAGGTCAAAGTAGGAGAATAGTGTCAGTCAATCAGTCAGACTAGCGAAGCACAAAAAACCTTGCAGCAAAATCTAGATTAGTTCACCCTAATGAAATAAGAAACCTGGAGAATAGTTAGTTCAGCTACAGCACTCACAACATGTAATTACACACAACCAACAATGCAACAGGATGATGGGATAAGATGACAGTTCGTTCTAAAATCTAATCTAATGAAATAGGGTGGAGGGGCAGACTGATAACAGAACAGAAGCGTTATTTATCGAGTCAACTGAAGAGAATACGTGTAATATGAATGATTCGACACCTGTCTTCTTCTATATGGGTCAGAAACTTGGCCAGCGTGTCACAGAAGCATTTCCAACAGGTCAGTGCAGACTTTTATCAATAGGTGCATCCGCTCCATATTGAGGGTCAAATGGCCGGCGAGTAAGAATTAGCCAGAAGAAGCTCTTCAGTGGAACGATCCGAGATGGATTGATCGGGTATACACGCCAGTGAGGAGGAGGCTGTCGGTCGAATGACATCAAGCTCAATCAATACAGGCTATCACCCAATTGGAATCCGAACGGGAAGCGACCACTGGGTGGTGAGTGCGAGGGTGACATGGAGGAGATGGTGTGTTGGAGAGAAGGAGTAGGAGATGAGATGTTATGGGCGATCTGCGGGTTAGCCAGATGAAGTGGACAGTGAATATGTGTTGTTGAAGCCCTATGTTCCACTCGGCACCCAAGGGAATAATATATATATATATATATATATCTTGTGAGGAACACCCTCGCTGTGTAAAGGCAGTGAACACAACTTAGCAACTAATCTATCTCGGATTCAAATCACACTCTGTCTGCATCGATTTGAATAACTGGCTACCATCATAAACCTCTTTGCGCACACATTAGGTACGTAATCATAAGTAAGTAAATCCTGTATTGACTATTTGCTTTATTAATCTATTTTCTGATTTTAATTTATTGACTTGGAATAATTACATAATTAATTCAATAGAATGATTTATTGTTTATCGATCAATTTAAAGAATAAATTCGAATTACAAATTCAAGTAAGATAGGGAAATATTGAAGACTTCAATAAGTTGAATATATTTATCCAGAACCGGAATTCGAAATTTTGAAATTACACATTTTCAGGTGGGAAAATTCACTGCGGTTTCCTTTTTCAAAACCAAAATTATTGTCATCGCAGTATACGATCTGCTTGATACCTACGTACCACCTTCAGCTCTCTAAGTTGACTCTCCAGTCTGGCGACCTCACCTCCACCACCTCATGATGGTCAGACTTGGATACCGCAGTGACCCCAACAAGCTACACTGGCTGGGACTTATGTTCTTGCAGGTCCTACCATGTCACGAAGGTTGTTTAGATAGCGATTAGACTGAAAGCAGTTACTATGAGGTAGGTATATGGGCTCCAGAATCCAATCGGATCAAATAGCGTATGAACATGTATAGGTCAGCAGCAACCATGGAAACGTAGCTCCTGACGCTGCGTTGTGGATTAGACTCCAAGTCAAAGGCTTAGGTGTTGGTCCCTTAGGATAAGCACCTGCTGCGGTCTAAACTCCCGGGCAATATCTCAGCTATCACACAATCACAATCAACAATCTAAGTTGAATCTGCCTCGGTACACCACTGATCAGCTTGATCCTAAGTGAGCGAAACAACTGTCTGGTGTGAGTGGGGTTCCCCACCACTCATATCAGTTAATTAGTAGCATATGCCTCCATGGGTTGATTACCTGTTCGATTATTCACATTCTGAACGTAAAGAAGTAGTTCTGCAACACTATCCTACACCTATATTCGGAAATCAATAATCTTGAATCAGGTTCTAATTAATTATATAAATGAAATGGTACTGACTGACTGACTGGTTTCAAAGTAGAACTTTGCACGGGTGTGCAGCACTTCGAGTCGCCACACTCTCTCCTTGTAGTACACAAAGCAAGAGAAGAAAGTAGAGAGAGACAGATAATAAACAAGTGTGAGGCGAATAGAATAGTAACATGGAGGAACAGTAGAGTTTTATTGGATATTATAAATCACAAAGTGTGAATGCATCTGCGCCGTCTGAGCCATATCACCAATTGTCTCTAGCCTTCGTTGGTTTTTACCATCTCGAGGACGCCAACGAGTCAGTCGGGAAGTCCTACACCTCCCTACGTGACTGGCTGTCTGGTTGGCTTAAACTAACCGTTGTGGATTTCATGGACTGATGTCAAGTTTCGTTTTGACCAAGCAGCATTAGCTCTTTTCCAACCTGATCAATCTTATGACAGTCAGATAATATTGTTCGTCGAGGATGGCGATGCTTAAGCTGGGCATGCGTAAAACATGTCCTAACCATCTCCCTTAATCGGTGATTGATTTCCCTTCCCACTGACCTAAGACTCGACCAACACCTAACCTCAATAATACTCACCTCCTTATACCACCTAACACATGGGAGACAGAACACAGACACCTATGATAAGAGATAAATAGCCAGGTTTTTCATTTCTCCCATTTTCAATGGTCATGTCTCACAGTCATAAAGGAGAAGAGAGTGAGCTGTTGCTGTTGCTGTGCTGTGCAGTACACACGCCTGTTGGTCGACAGCCAGCAAACCGGATATCACGTCTACTAAGCCAGAGATGGTGTAAGTTGGCATATGCCCAAGGAGGCTTCTGTATCCGTGGCTGAAATTTCACCAGTAAGCGGAATCTGAATGGGAAACAAAGTTGGGCGTAAGTTTGAAAGTGACAAGCGGAGGTTCTGTGAGGAGGAGATGAGAGCTTATGAAGAGTCGTTAGGCCAACTTAAGACGACTGCAGAGAACAGGATAGCATGGGGATGAGCTATTGAAGCCCTATGTTCTACTCGGAACCTAAGAGAACAATAATAACAATGCAAACAATAGTAGGTGTTCTTCAATCCACAGATTAATTGTGCCAGAATTACACTGAGTAATCACTATTATTATTATTCCCTTGGGTTCCGAGTGGGGAACATAGGACTTCAACAACACAACTCCACCTCATTCTATTTCCCGCTGCCTTCTTCTCTTCAGTTGGCTAGGCCCACGATTACTGCCCATAATCTCTCATCTCCCAATCTCTCACTCTCTGCTGTGATTGATTGTTGAGTTCCTCAAGGTTGGGCTTTGTTATCTCGTTGTTTATCTCGTGACCCCCATTCGGGACGTAAACATTAACATGAAGTAGTGTCTACAATATTGGCTAGCAGACAGCTCTCACCACACTCTATTACATTTTTATGCTTATTATAATTGAACACAATTTTACACATATCTCTCATCGAAATGGGATACATGTGAAGAGGAGGAGCAGAAGAAGAACAAGAGGAAGAAGGCGAAGACGGAGAAGAAGCGGAAGTGTCATGAAACATTCATTGATAAACGGCCATTCTAATGTCAACACTGTCTATCTGATATGATGAGTGCTCAACGGTTTCGAAAGATGAACAGGAGGACAACGAAGGAAGGAAGGAAATGGTACATAGAAAGTCATGTATCTCCCCTCCTGATGAGGTCGGCTTGATCACATGTGAGACTTTCTACGAAGCCCTGGTACTTTGGCTTCAGCGAATTTAAGCATACTGATCACACTTCACTTTCTCCTTAGTCATTTGGAATGCCGCGTCAAACTGGGGCTTGTATAATAAATATAATTTAGGACAAGTTATGCCGAGAACAAACGCGATGGTTATTAGGGTAAGCAAATTAAACCAAGCACCTACTACCGAAAGTAGGTAGGTATAAAGACACAAGGAACTTTGCAGTCTCATAGTAATCTTGCAACCACATTACGCGACGTAAATAATTCAACTTTTCGGACAATCTTTCACACAAAGCTGGGACACGCTCGGCAATTTTTTCTTGAGGTGGTAAAGTGATGTTCAATTCAAGCCAATACTTAAATGGGTGGTCTTTCGATGAATCCTGATTTGATTTGAATGGACGCGTAGCGTAATACCATTATAAAGCTTGCAAGCCGTAGTGCAGCACATAAACGAAATTCCGGCGTAAGCGATAAAAGAAATCAGGGACATACATGACAGACTCAAGAGGAATGTCAGCCCAACAGCTGATATATATATATATTTATATATATATATTGAATATTCTAGAATAATTGCCATTAACAGTATTGGTGTTCTTCAAACAATATCGATTTTTTAAGATCTCAATGGAATTACACGCAGTTCAAGTTCGACCGTTTGGTGTCTGGCGGCGTGTTCTTAACTGCAGTTCGATTATTTGTGTTGGTCTTCGCATTGTCGTAGCATAGATTCTGGTGGCCTCTGTGAATTTCTCCTGAAGGTACCTTTTACATTACAGTTGTTCACGTTATACAAACCGCAGAACGGTAATGGATTTCGTGAAAGAAATTGTTTGTTGGCATGACCCCATCAAGTCAGCCCAACAGCTGCAACAGCACCCGACTTGATGGGGTCATGCCAACAAACAATTTCTTTCACGAAATCCATTACCGTTCTGCGGTTTGTATAACGTGAACAACTGTAATGTAAAAGGTACCTTCAGGAGAAATTCACAGAGGCCACCAGAATCTATGCTACGACAATGCGAAGACCAACACAAATAATCGAACTGCAGTTAAGAACACGCCGCCAGACACCAAACGGTCGAACTTGAACTGCGTGTAATTCCATTGAGATCTTAAAAAATCGATATTGTTTGAAGAACACCAATACTGTTAATGGCAATTATTCTAGAATATTCAATATATATATATATATATATATCAGCTGTTGGGCTGACATTCCTCTTGAGTCTGTCATGTATGTCCCTGATTTCTTTTATCGCTTACGCCGGAATTTCGTTAATGTGCTGCACTACGGCTTGCAAGCTTTATAATGGTATTACGCTACGCGTCCATTCAAATCAAATCAGGATTCATCGAAAGACCACCCATTTAAGTATTGGCTTGAATTGAACATCACTTTACCACCTCAAGAAAAAATTGCCGAGCGTGTCCCAGCTTTGTGTGAAAGATTGTCCGAAAAGTTGAATTATTTACGTCGCGTAATGTGGTTGCAAGATTACTATGAGACTGCAAAGTTCCTTGTGTCTTTATACCTACCTACTTTCGGTAGTAGGTGCTTGGTTTAATTTGCTTACCCTAATAACCATCGCGTTTGTTCTCGGCATAACTTGTCCTAAATTATATTTATTATACAAGCCCCAGTTTGACGCGGCATTCCAAATGACTAAGGAGAAAGTGAAGTGTGATCAGTATGCTTAAATTCGCTGAAGCCAAAGTACCAGGGCTTCGTAGAAAGTCTCACATGTGATCAAGCCGACCTCATCAGGAGGGGAGATACATGACTTTCTATGTACCATTTCCTTCCTTCCTTCGTTGTCCTCCTGTTCATCTTTCGAAACCGTTGAGCACTCATCATATCAGATAGACAGTGTTGACATTAGAATGGCCGTTTATCAATGAATGTTTCATGACACTTCCGCTTCTTCTCCGTCTTCGCCTTCTTCCTCTTGTTCTTCTTCTGCTCCTCCTCTTCACATGTATCCCATTTCGATGAGAGATATGTGTAAAATTGTGTTCAATTATAATAAGCATAAAAATGTAATAGAGTGTGGTGAGAGCTGTCTGCTAGCCAATATTGTAGACACTACTTCATGTTAATGTTTACGTCCCGAATGGGGGTCACGAGATAAACAACGAGATAACAAAGCCCAACCTTGAGGAACTCAACAACCAATCACAGCAGAGAGTGAGAGATTGGGAGATGAGAGATTATGGGCAGTAATCGTGGGCCTAGCCAACTGAAGAGGAGGAGGCAGCGGGAAATAGAATGAGGTGGAGTTGTGTTGTTGAAGTCCTATGTTCCCCACTCGGAACCCAAGGGAATAATAATAATAGTGATTACTCAGTGTAATTTTGGCACAATTAATCTGTGGATTGAAGAACACCTACTATTGTTTTCATTGTTATTATAGTTCAAGATATAATAGAGAAGATTTGTAGCTCAGGTGGATGGTTTTGGTGTGGTTGTGTTCTCTTAGCTGGATGGTTTTGGTTGCGAAGCTTTCATTGCTCTACTGAGCAACATCTTCAGGGCATACTTCGATGTGAAGTGAGCTTTTAGAATTCTCTATGAGTTTATTAGTCATCTCTTCTAGTAACCTTGAACGTGATTGGTTGTTTTCGTGTGACATTTCACCCCCTAGTTTGCCTCTCTGTGTGCTGGCTGCTTCTTTGGTCTGAATGTCGTTAGGCATTCCTTCTGCTAACCTTGAGCGTGATTGGTTGTTTTTGTGTGACTTCTCACTTTCTAGTTCACTTGTTTTGGTGTTGACTTTTTCCTTGACCTGAAGTTTGACTTTGTTTTTGTGTGAATTTCTTCGTATGGATTGGTATATTTTGTCAATCTCTATGTGTTTATTGATTGCTGATTCATTTGAATACCAGGCCTCTAGGAATTCTCTGGCATTTTGCAGTTCCCTTTGTCTAAGATTTGAACATTGTCCCAGTCGAATTGGTGCCCGTGGTTGTCTGCATGTAGTGATATGAGGGAGTGTATGTCGTGTCTTTTGACAGCTAGTTTGTGTTCGTGAATGCGAAGACGAAGAGGGCGTCCACTTTGACCAATGTAATGTTTGTCGCAGTCGTTGCAACTTATCTTGTAGATGACGTTAGTTTTGTCTTCTTTTGCCGTTGAGTCCTTTGGTTTACATAGAACTGAGTGTAGTGACTTTGTTGGTTTATGAGCGACATCGATTCCAAAAGGTTTGAATAGTCTTGCAGTGATTTCGGAGATATCTTTTATATATGGTAGGACGAATTTCTTTGTGTTTTCGCTGGTGGCCTTTGATTTGGTTGGTTGAGCTGGGGGTAGATGTCTTTTGATGAAGTTTCGTGGGTATCCATTTCTTTGGAAGACGTCCATAAGATGATTTTCTTCAATTTTCCTCAAGGCGGTAGTGCTGCAATGAGTCCTGGCTCTCTTGAACAATGTACGTATGCAGCTAATTTTGTGTGATGTTGGGTTGTTACTGTTGTGATTGAGTATTTGATCCGTGTGCGTTGGTTTTCTGTATACTTGGGTTTCTAATTTTCCTGTAGTTGTTCGTTTGATTAAGACGTCTAAAAATGGGATTTTGTTTTCATATTCTTCTTCTCTTGTGAATTTAATGTCGTTGAAGTTGTTGTTTATTATGTTGTGGGTATTGTCTAAGTTTTCTCTTTTGATTATCACGAATGCATCATCTATGTAGCGTATCCAAATTTTCGGTTTGATCTTTGTCAGAATTATGTTTTCCAGTCTTTCCATGACGGCTTCCGCAATCAATCCTGATATGGGTGATCCCATAGGTGTCCCTTGAATTTGTTCATACATTTGGCCGTTGAATTGGAAATAAGTTGTGAGACACAAGTTTATGCATTCCATCCAACTTGAATGCTGCATTTTTGATTGTTGTATGTGTTCGTTCAAGGTCACCAGAAGAGATGACTAATAAACTCATAGAGAATTCTAAAAGCTCACTTCACATCGAAGTATGCCCTGAAGATGTTGCTCAGTAGAGCAATGAAAGCTTCGCAACCAAAACCATCCAGCTAAGAGAACACAACCACACCAAAACCATCCACCTGAGCTACAAATCTTCTCTATTATATCTTGAACTATAATAACAATGAAAACAATAGTAGGTGTTCTTCAATCCACAGATTAATTGTGCCAAAATTACACTGAGTAATCACTATTATTATTATTCCCTTGGGTTCCGAGTGGGGAACATAGGACTTCAACAACACAACTCCACCTCATTCTATTTCCCGCTGCCTTCTTCTCTTCAGTTGGCTAGGCCCACGATTACTGCCCATAATCTCTCATCTCCCAATCTCTCACTCTCTGCTGTGATTGGTTGTTGAGTTCCTCAAGGTTGGGCTTTGTTATCTCGTTGTTTATCTCGTGACCCCCATTCGGGACGTAAACATTAACGTGAATTAGTGTCTACAATATTGGCTAGCAGACAGCTCTCACCACACTCTATTACATTTTTATGCTTATTATAATTGAACACAATTTTACACATATCTCTGATCAAAATGGGATACATGTGAAGAGGAGGAGCAGAAGAAGAACAAGAGGAAGAAGGCGAAGACGGAGAAGAAGAATCGGAAGTGTCATGAAACATTCATTAATAAACGGCCATTCTAATGTCAACACTGTCTATCTGATATGATGAGTGCTCAACGGTTTCGAAAGATGAACAGGAGGACAACGAAGGAAGGAAGGAAATGGTACATAGAAAGTCATGTATCTCCCCTCCTGATGAGGTCGGCTTGATCACATGTGAGACTTTCTACGAAGCCCTGGTACTTTGGCTTCAGCGAATTTAAGCATACTGATCACACTTCACTTTCTCCTTAGTCATTTGGAATGCCGCGTCAAACTGGGGCTTGTATAATAAATATAATTTAGGACAAGTTATGCCGAGAACAAACGCGATGGTTATTAGGGTAAGCAAATTAAACCAAGCACCTACTACCGAAAGTAGGTAGGTATAAAGACACAAGGAACTTTGCAGTCTCATAGTAATCTTGCAACCACATTACGCGACGTAAATAATTCAACTTTTCGGACAATCTTTCACACAAAGCTGGGACACGCTCGGCAATTTTTTCTTGAGGTGGTGAAGTGATGTTCAATTCAAGCCAATACTTAAATGGGTGGTCTTTCGATGAATCCTGATTTGATTTGAATGGACGCGTAGCGTAATACCATTATAAAGCTTGCAAGCCGTAGTGCAGCACATTAACGAAATTCCGGCGTAAGCGATAAAAGAAATCAGGGACATACATGACAGACTCAAGAGGAATGTCAGCCCAACAGCTGATATATATATATATTGAATATTCTAGAATAATTGCCATTAACAGTATTGGTGTTCTTTAAACAATATCGATTTTTTAAGATCTCAATGGAATTACACGCAGTTCAAGTTCGACCGTTTGGTGTCTGGCGGCGTGTTCTTAACTGCAGTTCGATTATTTGTGTTGGTCTTCGCATTGTCGTAGCATAGATTCTGGTGGCCTCTGTGAATTTCTCCTGAAGGTACCTTTTACATTACAGTTGTTTACGTTATACAAACCGCAGAACGGTAATGGATTTCGTGAAAGAAATTGTTTGTTGGCATGACCCCATCAAGTCAGCCCAACAGCTGCAACAGCACCCGACTTGATGGGGTCATGCCAACAAACAATTTCTTTCACGAAATCCATTACCGTTCTGCGGTTTGTATAACGTGAACAACTGTAATGTAAAAGGTACCTTCAGGAGAAATTCACAGAGGCCACCAGAATCTATGCTACGACAATGCGAAGACCAACACAAATAATCGAACTGCAGTTAAGAACACGCCGCCAGACACCAAACGGTCGAACTTGAACTGCGTGTAATTCCATTGAGATCTTAAAAAATCGATATTGTTTGAAGAACACCAATACTGTTAATGGCGATTATTCTAGAATATTCAATATATATATATATCAGCTGTTGGGCCGACATTCCTCTTGAGTCTGTCATGTATGTCCCTGATTTCTTTTATCGCTTACGCCGGAATTTCGTTAATGTGCTGCACTACGGCTTGCAAGCTTTATAATGGTATTACGCTACGCGTCCATTCAAATCAAATCAGGATTCATCGAAAGACCACCCATTTAAGTATTGGCTTGAATTGAACATCACTTTACCACCTCAAGAAAAAATTGCCGAGCGTGTCCCAGCTTTGTGTGAAAGATTGTCCGAAAAGTTGAATTATTTACGTCGCGTAATGTGGTTGCAAGATTACTATGAGACTGCAAAGTTCCTTGTGTCTTTATACCTACCTACTTTCGGTAGTAGGTGCTTGGTTTAATTTGCTTACCCTGATAACCATCGCGTTTGTTCTCGGCATAACTTGTCCTAAATTATATTTATTATACAAGCCCCAGTTTGACGCGGCATTCCAAATGACTAAGGAGAAAGTGAAGTGTGATCAGTATGCTTAAATTCGCTGAAGCGAAAGTACCAGGGCTTCGTAGAAAGTCTCACATGTGATCAAGCCGACCTCATCAGGAGGGGAGATACATGACTTTCTATGTACCATTTCCTTCCTTCCTTCGTTGTCCTCCTGTTCATCTTTCGAAACCGTTGAGCACTCATCATATCAGATAGACAGTGTTGACATTAGAATGGCCGTTTATCAATGAATGTTTCATGACACTTCCGATTCTTCTTCTCCGTCTTCGCCTTCTTCTTTTCCTTCTGCTTCTGCTCCTCCTCTTCACATGTATCCCATTTTGATCAGAGATATGTGTAAAATTGTGTTCAATTTTAATAAGCATAAAAATATAATAGAGTGTAGTGAGAGCTGTCTGCTAGCGAATATTGTAGACACTAATTCATGTTAATGTTTACGTCCCGAATGGGGGTCACGAGATAAACAACGAGATAACAAAGCCCAACCTTGAGGAACTCAACAATCAATCACAGCAGAGAGTGAGAGATTGGGAGATGAGAGATTATGGGCAGTAATCGTGGGCCTAGCCAACTGAAGAGAAGAAGGCAGCGGGAAATAGAATGAGGTGGAGTTGTGTTGTTGAAGTCCTATGTTCCCCACTCGGAACCCAAGGGAATAATAATAATAGTGATTACTCAGTGTAATTTTGGCACAATTAATCTGTGGATTGAAGAACACCTACTATTGTTTTCATTGTTATTATAGTTCAAGATATAATAGAGAAGATTTGTAGCTCAGGTGGATGGTTTTGGTGTGGTTGTGTTCTCTTAGCTGGATGGTTTTGGTTGCGAAGCTTTCATTGCTCTACTGAGCAACATCTTCAGGGCATACTTCGATGTGAAGTGAGCTTTTAGAATTCTCTATGAGTTTATTAGTCATCTCTTCTAGTAACCTTGAACGTGATTGGTTGTTTTCGTGTGACATTTCACCCCCTAGTTTGCTTCTCTGTGTGCTGGCTGCTTCTTTGGTCTGAATGTCGTTAGTCATTCCTTCTGCTAACCTTGAGCGTGATTGGTTGTTTTTGTGTGACTTCTCACTTTCTAGTTCACTTGTTTTGGTGTTGACTTTTTCCTTGACCTGAAGTTTGACTTTGTTTTTGTGTGAATTTCTTCGTATGGATTGGTATATTTTGTCAATCTCTATGTGTTTATTGATTGCTGATTCATTTGAATACCAGGCCTCTAGGAATTCTCTGGCATTTTGCAGTTCCCTTTGTCTAAGATTTGAACATTGTCCCAGTCGAATTGGTGCCCGTGGTTGTCTGCATGTAGTGATATGAGGGAGTGTATGTCGTGTCTTTTGACAGCTAGTTTGTGTTCGTGAATGCGAAGACGAAGAGGGCGTCCACTTTGACCAATGTAATGTTTGTCGCAGTCGTTGCAACTTATCTTGTAGATGACGTTAGTTTTGTCTTCTTTTGCCGTTGAGTCCTTTGGTTTACATAGAACTGAGTGTAGTGACTTTGTTGGTTTATGAGCGACATCGATTCCAAAAGGTTTGAATAGTCTTGCAGTGATTTCGGAGATATCTTTTATATATGGTAGGACGAATTTCTTTGTGTTTTCGCTGGTGGCCTTTGATTTGGTTGGTTGAGCTGGGGGTAGATGTCTTTTGATGAAGTTTCGTGGGTATCCATTTCTTTGGAAGACGTCCATAAGATGATTTTCTTCAATTTTCCTCAAGGCGGTAGTGCTGCAATGAGTCCTGGCTCTCTTGAACAATGTACGTATGCAGCTAATTTTGTGTGATGTTGGGTTGTTACTGTTGTAATTGAGTATTTGATCCGTGTGCGTTGGTTTTCTGTATACTTGGGTTTCTAATTTTCCTGTAGTTGTTCGTTTGATTAAGACGTCTAAAAATGGGATTTTGTTTTCATATTCTTCTTCTCTTGTGAATTTAATGTCGTTGAAGTTGTTGTTTATTATGTTGTGGGTATTGTCTAAGTTTTCTCTTTTGATTATCACGAATGCATCATCTATGTAGCGTATCCAAATTTTCGGTTTGATCTTTGTCAGAATTATGTTTTCCAGTCTTTCCATGACGGCTTCCGCAATCAATCCTGATATGGGTGATCCCATAGGTGTCCCTTGAATTTGTTCATACATTTGGCCGTTGAATTGGAAATAAGTTGTGAGACACAAGTTTATGCATTCCATCCAACTTGAATGCTGCATTTTTGATTGTTGTATGTGTTCGTTCAAGGTCACCAGAAGAGATGACTAATAAACTCATAGAGAATTCTAAAAGCTCACTTCACATCGAAGTATGCCCTGAAGATGTTGCTCAGTAGAGCAATGAAAGCTTCGCAACCAAAACCATCCAGCTAAGAGAACACAACCACACCAAAACCATCCACCTGAGCTACAAATCTTCTCTATTATATCTTGAACTATAATAACAATGAAAACAATAGTAGGTGTTCTTCAATCCACAGATTAATTGTGCCAAAATTACACTGAGTAATCACTATTATTATTATTCCCTTGGGTTCCGAGTGGGGAACATAGGACTTCAACAACACAACTCCACCTCATTCTATTTCCCGCTGCCTTCTTCTCTTCAGTTGGCTAGGCCCACGATTACTGCCCATAATCTCTCATCTCCCAATCTCTCACTCTCTGCTGTGATTGATTGTTGAGTTCCTCAAGGTTGGGCTTTGTTATCTCGTTGTTTATCTCGTGACCCCCATTCGGGACATAAACATTAACATGAATTAGTGTCTACAATATTGGCTAGCAGACAGCTCTCACCACACTCTATTATATTTTTATGCTTATTATAATTGAACACAATTTTACACATATCTCTCATCAAAATGAGATACATGTGAAGAGGAGGAGCAGAAGCAGAAGGAAAAGAAGAAGGCGAAGACGGAGAAGAAGCGGAAGTGTCATGAAACATTCATTGATAAACGGCCATTCTAATGTCAACACTGTCTATCTGATATGATGAGTGCTCAACGGTTTCGAAAGATGAACAGGAGGACAACGAAGGAAGGAAGGAAATGGTACATAGAAAGTCATGTATCTCCCCTCCTGATGAGGTCGGCTTGATCACATGTGAGACTTTCTACGAAGCCCTGGTACTTTCGCTTCAGCGAATTTAAGCATACTGATCACACTTCACTTTCTCCTTAGTCATTTGGAATGCCGCGTCAAACTGGGGCTTGTATAATAAATATAATTTAGGACAAGTTATGCCGAGAACAAACGCAATGGTTATCAGGGTAAGCAAATTAAACCAAGCACCTACTACCGAAAGTAGGTAGGTATAAAGACACAAGGAACTTTGCAGTCTCATAGTAATCTTGCAACCACATTACGCGACGTAAATAATTCAACTTTTCGGACAATCTTTCACACAAAGCTGGGACACGCTCGGCAATTTTTTCTTGAGGTGGTGAAGTGATGTTCAATTCAAGCCAATACTTAAATGGGTGGTCTTTCGATGAATCCTGATTTGATTTGAATGGACGCGTAGCGTAATACCATTATAAAGCTTGCAAGGCGTAGTGCAGCACATTAACGAAATTCCGGCGTAAGCGATAAAAGAAATCAGGGACATACATGACAGACTCAAGAGGAATGTCAGCCCAACAGCTGATATATATATATATTGAATATTCTAGAATAATCGCCATTAACAGTATTGGTGTTCTTTAAACAATATCGATTTTTTAAGATCTCAATGGAATTACACGCAGTTCAAGTTCGACCGTTTGGTGTCTGGCGGCGTGTTCTTAACTGCAGTTCGATTATTTGTGTTGGTCTTCGCATTGTCGTAGCATAGATTCTGGTGGCCTCTGTGAATTTCTCCTGAAGGTACCTTTTACATTACAGTTGTTCACGTTATACAAACCGCAGAACGGTAATGGATTTCGTGAAAGAAATTGTTTGTTGGCATGACCCCATCAAGTCAGCCCAACAGCTGCAACAGCACCCGACTTGATGGGGTCATGCCAACAAACAATTTCTTTCACGAAATCCATTACCGTTCTGCGGTTTGTATAACGTGAACAACTGTAATGTAAAAAGTACCTTCAGGAGAAATTCACAGAGGCCACCAGAATCTATGCTACGACAATGCGAAGACCAACACAAATAATCGAACTGCAGTTAAGAACACGCCGCCAGACACCAAACGGTCGAACTTGAACTGCGTGTAATTCCATTGAGATCTTAAAAAATCGATATTGTTTAAAGAACACCAATACTGTTAATGGCGATTATTCTAGAATATTCAATATATATATATATCAGCTGTTGGGCTGACATTCCTCTTGAGTCTGTCATGTATGTCCCTGATTTCTTTTATCGCTTACGCCGGAATTTCGTTAATGTGCTGCACTACGCCTTGCAAGCTTTATAATGGTATTACGCTACGCGTCCATTCAAATCAAATCAGGATTCATCGAAAGACCACCCATTTAAGTATTGGCTTGAATTGAACATCACTTTACCACCTCAAGAAAAAATTGCCGAGCGTGTCCCAGCTTTGTGTGAAAGATTGTCCGAAAAGTTGAATTATTTACGTCGCGTAATGTGGTTGCAAGATTACTATGAGACTGCAAAGTTCCTTGTGTCTTTATACCTACCTACTTTCGGTAGTAGGTGCTTGGTTTAATTTGCTTACCCTGATAACCATTGCGTTTGTTCTCGGCATAACTTGTCCTAAATTATATTTATTATACAAGCCCCAGTTTGACGCGGCATTCCAAATGACTAAGGAGAAAGTGAAGTGTGATCAGTATGCTTAAATTCGCTGAAGCGAAAGTACCAGGGCTTCGTAGAAAGTCTCACATGTGATCAAGCCGACCTCATCAGGAGGGGAGATACATGACTTTCTATGTACCATTTCCTTCCTTCCTTCGTTGTCCTCCTGTTCATCTTTCGAAACCGTTGAGCACTCATCATATCAGATAGACAGTGTTGACATTAGAATGGCCGTTTATCAATGAATGTTTCATGACACTTCCGCTTCTTCTCCGTCTTCGCCTTCTTCTTTTCCTTCTGCTTCTGCTCCTCCTCTTCACATGTATCTCATTTTGATGAGAGATATGTGTAAAATTGTGTTCAATTATAATAAGCATAAAAATATAATAGAGTGTGGTGAGAGCTGTCTGCTAGCCAATATTGTAGACACTAATTCACGTTAATGTTTACGTCCCGAATGGGGGTCACGAGATAAACAACGAGATAACAAAGCCCAACCTTGAGGAACTCAACAACCAATCACAGCAGAGAGTGAGAGATTGGGAGATGAGAGATTATGGGCAGTAATCGTGGGCCTAGCCAACTGAAGAGAAGAAGGCAGCGGGAAATAGAATGAGGTGGAGTTGTGTTGTTGAAGTCCTATGTTCCCCACTCGGAACCCAAGGGAATAATAATAATAGTGATTACTCAGTGTAATTTTGGCACAATTAATCTGTGGATTGAAGAACACCTACTATTGTTTTCATTGTTATTATAGTTCAAGATATAATAGAGAAGATTTGTAGCTCAGGTGGATGGTTTTGGTGTGGTTGTGTTCTCTTAGCTGGATGGTTTTGGTTGCGAAGCTTTCATTGCTCTACTGAGCAACATCTTCAGGGCATACTTCGATGTGAAGTGAGCTTTTAGAATTCTCTATGAGTTTATTAGTCATCTCTTCTAGTAACCTTGAACGTGATTGGTTGTTTTCGTGTGACATTTCACCCCCTAGTTTGCTTCTCTGTGTGCTGGCTGCTTCTTTGGTCTGAATGTCGTTAGTCATTCCTTCTGCTAACCTTGAGCGTGATTGGTTGTTTTTGTGTGACTTCTCACTTTCTAGTTCACTTGTTTTGGTGTTGACTTTTTCCTTGACCTGAAGTTTGACTTTGTTTTTGTGTGAATTTCTTCGTATGGATTGGTATATTTTGTCAATCTCTATGTGTTTATTGATTGCTGATTCATTTGAATACCAGGCCTCTAGGAATTCTCTGGCATTTTGCAGTTCCCTTTGTCTAAGATTTGAACATTGTCCCAGTCGAATTGGTGCCCGTGGTTGTCTGCATGTAGTGATATGAGGGAGTGTATGTCGTGTCTTTTGACAGCTAGTTTGTGTTCGTGAATGCGAAGACGAAGAGGGCGTCCACTTTGACCAATGTAATGTTTGTCGCAGTCGTTGCAACTTATCTTGTAGATGACGTTAGTTTTGTCTTCTTTTGCCGTTGAGTCCTTTGGTTTACATAGAACTGAGTGTAGTGACTTTGTTGGTTTATGAGCGACATCGATTCCAAAAGGTTTGAATAGTCTTGCAGTGATTTCGGAGATATCTTTTATATATGGTAGGACGAATTTCTTTGTGTTTTCGCTGGTGGCCTTTGATTTGGTTGGTTGAGCTGGGGGTAGATGTCTTTTGATGAAGTTTCGTGGGTATCCATTTCTTTGGAAGACGTCCATAAGATGATTTTCTTCAATTTTCCTCAAGGCGGTAGTGCTGCAATGAGTCCTGGCTCTCTTGAACAATGTACGTATGCAGCTAATTTTGTGTGATGTTGGGTTGTTACTGTTGTAATTGAGTATTTGATCCGTGTGCGTTGGTTTTCTGTATACTTGGGTTTCTAATTTTCCTGTAGTTGTTCGTTTGATTAAGACGTCTAAAAATGGGATTTTGTTTTCATATTCTTCTTCTCTTGTGAATTTAATGTCGTTGAAGTTGTTGTTTATTATGTTGTGGGTATTGTCTAAGTTTTCTCTTTTGATTATCACGAATGCATCATCTATGTAGCGTATCCAAATTTTCGGTTTGATCTTTGTCAGAATTATGTTTTCCAGTCTTTCCATGACGGCTTCCGCAATCAATCCTGATATGGGTGATCCCATAGGTGTCCCTTGAATTTGTTCATACATTTGGCCGTTGAATTGGAAATAAGTTGTGAGACACAAGTTTATGCATTCCATCCAACTTGAATGCTGCATTTTTGATTGTTGTATGTGTTCGTTCAAGGTCACCAGAAGAGATGACTAATAAACTCATAGAGAATTCTAAAAGCTCACTTCACATCGAAGTATGCCCTGAAGATGTTGCTCAGTAGAGCAATGAAAGCTTCGCAACCAAAACCATCCAGCTAAGAGAACACAACCACACCAAAACCATCCACCTGAGCTACAAATCTTCTCTATTATATCTTGAACTATAATAACAATGAAAACAATAGTAGGTGTTCTTCAATCCACAGATTAATTGTGCCAAAATTACACTGAGTAATCACTATTATTATTATTCCCTTGGGTTCCGAGTGGGGAACATAGGACTTCAACAACACAACTCCACCTCATTCTATTTCCCGCTGCCTTCTTCTCTTCAGTTGGCTAGGCCCACGATTACTGCCCATAATCTCTCATCTCCCAATCTCTCACTCTCTGCTGTGATTGATTGTTGAGTTCCTCAAGGTTGGGCTTTGTTATCTCGTTGTTTATCTCGTGACCCCCATTCGGGACATAAACATTAACATGAATTAGTGTCTACAATATTGGCTAGCAGACAGCTCTCACCACACTCTATTATATTTTTATGCTTATTATAATTGAACACAATTTTACACATATCTCTCATCAAAATGAGATACATGTGAAGAGGAGGAGCAGAAGCAGAAGGAAAAGAAGAAGGCGAAGACGGAGAAGAAGCGGAAGTGTCATGAAACATTCATTGATAAACGGCCATTCTAATGTCAACACTGTCTATCTGATATGATGAGTGCTCAACGGTTTCGAAAGATGAACAGGAGGACAACGAAGGAAGGAAGGAAATGGTACATAGAAAGTCATGTATCTCCCCTCCTGATGAGGTCGGCTTGATCACATGTGAGACTTTCTACGAAGCCCTGGTACTTTCGCTTCAGCGAATTTAAGCATACTGATCACACTTCACTTTCTCCTTAGTCATTTGGAATGCCGCGTCAAACTGGGGCTTGTATAATAAATATAATTTAGGACAAGTTATGCCGAGAACAAACGCAATGGTTATCAGGGTAAGCAAATTAAACCAAGCACCTACTACCGAAAGTAGGTAGGTATAAAGACACAAGGAACTTTGCAGTCTCATAGTAATCTTGCAACCACATTACGCGACGTAAATAATTCAACTTTTCGGACAATCTTTCACACAAAGCTGGGACACGCTCGGCAATTTTTTCTTGAGGTGGTAAAGTGATGTTCAATTCAAGCCAATACTTAAATGGGTGGTCTTTCGATGAATCCTGATTTGATTTGAATGGACGCGTAGCGTAATACCATTATAAAGCTTGCAAGGCGTAGTGCAGCACATTAACGAAATTCCGGCGTAAGCGATAAAAGAAATCAGGGACATACATGACAGACTCAAGAGGAATGTCAGCCCAACAGCTGATATATATATATATTGAATATTCTAGAATAATCGCCATTAACAGTATTGGTGTTCTTTAAACAATATCGATTTTTTAAGATCTCAATGGAATTACACGCAGTTCAAGTTCGACCGTTTGGTGTCTGGCGGCGTGTTCTTAACTGCAGTTCGATTATTTGTGTTGGTCTTCGCATTGTCGTAGCATAGATTCTGGTGGCCTCTGTGAATTTCTCCTGAAGGTACCTTTTACATTACAGTTGTTCACGTTATACAAACCGCAGAACGGTAATGGATTTCGTGAAAGAAATTGTTTGTTGGCATGACCCCATCAAGTCGGGTGCTGTTGCAGCTGTTGGGCTGACTTGATGGGATCATGCCAACAAACAATTTCTTTCACGAAATCCATTACCGTTCTGCGGTTTGTATAACGTAAACAACTGTAATGTAAAAAGTACCTTCAGGAGAAATTCACAGAGGCCACCAGAATCTATGCTACGACAATGCGAAGACCAACACAAATAATCGAACTGCAGTTAAGAACACGCCGCCAGACACCAAACGGTCGAACTTGAACTGCGTGTAATTCCATTGAGATCTTAAAAAATCGATATTGTTTAAAGAACACCAATACTGTTAATGGCGATTATTCTAGAATATTCAATATATATATATATCAGCTGTTGGGCTGACATTCCTCTTGAGTCTGTCATGTATGTCCCTGATTTCTTTTATCGCTTACGCCGGAATTTCGTTAATGTGCTGCACTACGCCTTGCAAGCTTTATAATGGTATTACGCTACGCGTCCATTCAAATCAAATCAGGATTCATCGAAAGACCACCCATTTAAGTATTGGCTTGAATTGAACATCACTTTACCACCTCAAGAAAAAATTGCCGAGCGTGTCCCAGCTTTGTGTGAAAGATTGTCCGAAAAGTTGAATTATTTACGTCGCGTAATGTGGTTGCAAGATTACTATGAGACTGCAAAGTTCCTTGTGTCTTTATACCTACCTACTTTCGGTAGTAGGTGCTTGGTTTAATTTGCTTACCCTAATAACCATCGCGTTTGTTCTCGGCATAACTTGTCCTAAATTATATTTATTATACAAGCCCCAGTTTGACGCGGCATTCCAAATGACTAAGGAGAAAGTGAAGTGTGATCAGTATGCTTAAATTCGCTGAAGCGAAAGTACCAGGGCTTCGTAGAAAGTCTCACATGTGATCAAGCCGACCTCATCAGGAGGGGAGATACATGACTTTCTATGTACCATTTCCTTCCTTCCTTCGTTGTCCTCCTGTTCATCTTTCGAAACCGTTGAGCACTCATCATATCAGATAGACAGTGTTGACATTAGAATGGCCGTTTATTAATGAATGTTTCATGACACTTCCGATTCTTCTTCTCCGTCTTCGCCTTCTTCCTCTTATTCTTCTTCTGCTCCTCCTCTTCACATGTATCCCATTTTGATCAGAGATATGTGTAAAATTGTGTTCAATTATAATAAGCATAAAAATGTAATAGAGTGTGGTGAGAGCTGTCTGCTAGCCAATATTGTAGACACTAATTCATGTTAATGTTTATGTCCCGAATGGGGGTCACGAGATAAACAACGAGATAACAAAGCCCAACCTTGAGGAACTCAACAACCAATCACAGCAGAGAGTGAGAGATTGGGAGATGAGAGATTATGGGCAGTAATCGTGGGCCTAGCCAACTGAAGAGAAGAAGGCAGCGGGAAATAGAATGAGGTGGAGTTGTGTTGTTGAAGTCCTATGTTCCCCACTCGGAACCCAAGGGAATAATAATAATAGTGATTACTCAGTGTAATTTTGGCACAATTAATCTGTGGATTGAAGAACACCTACTATTGTTTTCATTGTTATTATAGTTCAAGATATAATAGAGAAGATTTGTAGCTCAGGTGGATGGTTTTGGTGTGGTTGTGTTCTCTTAGCTGGATGGTTTTGGTTGCGAAGCTTTCATTGCTCTACTGAGCAACATCTTCAGGGCATACTTCGATGTGAAGTGAGCTTTTAGAATTCTCTATGAGTTTATTAGTCATCTCTTCTAGTAACCTTGAACGTGATTGGTTGTTTTCGTGTGACATGTCACCCCCTAGTTTGCCTCTCTGTAAGCTGGCTGCTTCTTTGGTCTGAATGTCGTTAGGCATTCCTTCTGCTAACCTTGAACGCGATTGGTTGTTTTTGTGTGACTTCTCACTTTCTAGTTCACTTGTTTTGGTGTTGACTGTTTCCTTGACCTGAAGTTTGACTTTGTTTTTGTGTGAATTTCTTCGTATGGATTGGTATATTTTGTCAATCTCTATGTGTCTATTGATTGCTGATTCATTTGAATACCAGGCCTCTAGGAATTCTCTGGCATTTTGCAGTTCCCTTTGTCTAAGATTTGAACATTGTCCCAGTCGAATTGGTGCCCGTGGTTGTCTGCATGTAGTGATATGAGGGAGTGTATGTCGTGTCTTTTGACAGCTAGTTTGTGTTCGTGAATGCGAAGACGAAGAGGGCGTCCACTTTGACCAATGTAATGTTTGTCGCAGTCGTTGCAACTTATCTTGTAGATGACGTTAGTTTTGTCTTCTTTTGCCGTTGAGTCCTTTGGTTTACATAGAACTGAGTGTAGTGACTTTGTTGGTTTATGAGCGACATCGATTCCAAAAGGTTTGAATAGTCTTGCAGTGATTTCGGAGATATCTTTTATATATGGTAGGACGAATTTCTTTGTGTTTTCGCTGGTGGCCTTTGATTTGGTTGGTTGAGCTGGGGGTAGATGTCTTTTGATGAGGTTTCGTGGGTATCCATTTCTTTGGAAGACGTCCATAAGATGATTTTCTTCAATTTTCCTCAAGGCGGTAGTGCTGCAATGAGTCCTGGCTCTCTTGAACAATGTACGTATGCAGCTAATTTTGTGTGATGTTGGGTTGTTACTGTTGTGATTGAGTATTTGATCCGTGTGCGTTGGTTTTCTGTATACTTGGGTTTCTAATTTTCCTGTAGTTGTTCGTTTGATTAAGACGTCTGAAAATGGGATTTGTTTTCAATCTCTTCTTCTCTCTTGTGAATTTAATGTCGTTGAAGTTGTTGTTTATTATGTTGTGGGTATTGTCTAAGTTTTCTCTTTTGATTATCACGAATGCATCATCTGTGTAGCGCATCCAAATTTTCGGTTTGATCTTTGTCAGAATTATGTTTTCCAGTCTTTCCATGACGGCTTCCGCAATCAATCCTGATATGGGTGATCCCATAGGTGTCCCTTGAATTTGTTCATACATTTGGCCGTTGAATTGGAAATAAGTTGTGAGACACAAGTTTATGCATTCCATCCAACTTGAATGCTGCATTTTTATTGTTGTATGTGTTCGTTCAAGGTCACCAGAAGAGATGACTAATAAACTCATAGAGAATTCTAAAAGCTCACTTCACATCGAAGTATGCCCCTGAAGATGTTGCTCAGTAGAGCAATGAAAGCTTCGCAACCAAAACCATCCAGCTAAGAGAACACAACCACACCAAAACCATCCACCTGAGCTACAAATCTTCTCTATTATATCTTGAACTATAATAACAATGAAAACAATAGTAGGTGTTCTTCAATCCACAGATTAATTGTGCCAAAATTACACTGAGTAATCACTATTATTATTATTCCCTTGGGTTCCGAGTGGGGAACATAGGACTTCAACAACACAACTCCACCTCATTCTATTTCCCGCTGCCTTCTTCTCTTTCAGTTGGCTAGGCCCACGATTACTGCCCATAATCTCTCATCTCCCAATCTCTCACTCTCTGCTGTGATTGATTGTTGAGTTCCTCAAGGTTGGGCTTTGTTATCTCGTTGTTTATCTCGTGACCCCCATTCGGGACATAAACATTAACATGAATTAGTGTCTACAATATTGGCTAGCAGACAGCTCTCACCACACTCTATTATATTTTTATGCTTATTATATTTGAACACAATTTTACAAATATCTCTCATCAAAATGAGATACATGTGAAGAGGAGGAGCAGAAGCAGAAGGAAAAGAAGAAGGCGAAGACGGAGAAGAAGCGGAAGTGTCATGAAACATTCATTGATAAACGGCCATTCTAATGTCAACACTGTCTATCTGATATGATGAGTGCTCAACGGTTTCGAAAGATGAACAGGAGGACAACGAAGGAAGGAAGGAAATGGTACATAGAAAGTCATGTATCTCCCTCCTGATGAGGTCGGCTTGATCACATGTGAGACTTTCTACGAAGCCCTGGTACTTTCGCTTCAGCGAATTTAAGCATACTGATCACACTTCACTTTCTCCTTAGTCATTTGGAATGCCGCGTCAAACTGGGGCTTGTATAATAAATATAATTTAGGACAAGTTATGCCGAGAACAAACGCAATGGTTATCAGGGTAAGCAAATTAAACCAAGCACCTACTACCGAAAGTAGGTAGGTATAAAGACACAAGGAACTTTGCAGTCTCATAGTAATCTTGCAACCACATTACGCGACGTAAATAATTCAACTTTTCGGACAATCTTTCACACAAAGCTGGGACACGCTCGGCAATTTTTTCTTGAGGTGGTTAAGTGATGTTCAATTCAAGCCAATACTTAAATGGGTGGTCTTTCGATGAATCCTGATTTGATTTGAATGGACGCGTAGCGTAATACCATTATAAAGCTTGCAAGGCGTAGTGCAGCACATTAACGAAATTCCGGCGTAAGCGATAAAAGAAATCAGGGACATACATGACAGACTCAAGAGGAATGTCAGCCCAACAGCTGATATATATATATATTGAATATTCTAGAATAATCGCCATTAACAGTATTGGTGTTCTTTAAACAATATCGATTTTTTAAGATCTCAATGGAATTACACGCAGTTCAAGTTCGACCGTTTGGTGTCTGATGGCGTGTTTCTAACTGTAGTTTGATTATTTGTGTTGGTCTTCTCTGTGTCGTAGCATAGATTCTGGTGGTCTCTGTGAATTTCTCCTGAAGGTACCTTTTACATTACAGTTGTTTCACGTTATACAAACCGCAGAACGGTAATGGATTTCGTGAAAGAAATTGTTTGTTGGCATGACCCCATCAAGTCAGCCCAACAGCTGCAGCT
>CALYDE020000666.1:0-27287 GCA_944472155.2 Trichobilharzia szidati | reverse complement strand
TATATATCGTATTTGGACGACAAAATCTGGTCTTTTGCTTTACCATTTGGTACTCGAAGAACGAACACTATAGTGATTGTTGGTATAAGATCTTGCGTTAGCATAATCCGTACAACTCGCGAACGTCGATACCTTCAATCCCTAAACCCTAAAGGAATTACGTAATAGATCCGATTTAGTTATTTTGACACCTGACAATGGATCTGGTGTAGTTGTAATGGACAGAAGCGATTACAAAACAAAAATGTTCTCAATCCTTAATGACAAAAGCAAATTCATAGCCGATGTTCCTTCTGATGATATCAGAGAATTGGTAGGAAAAGTAACTTCTCGCTTAGTAGAACTTCGTGGAATGGTCGTTATCGATAAACAGGAGTTTAATTCCTTGAAGCCCATGGTATCTGACTACCCAAACCTCTGTGGTTTACCCAAGATTCATAAGGTTGATAATCCGTTACGTCCAATTCTATTAATGTGTCACTCTCCTACACATAAATTAGCAAAATGGTTAGCTGATATTTTAAGTCCAGTACGCAATGAATTATGTAAGTCTACTTTGAAAGATACATTTTAACTTGTTGACTGTCTTGTAGATATGAACATGAAAGATGGGGAAATGTATTCACTTGATGTTAATTCTTTGTTTACTAATGTACCATTGGTTAAGACTGTTGATATTCTTTGTGACTATATATCTTCTAGTTGTTTTTCATTTCCCTTTCCTTTGCCTTATTTGAAAGACTTATTACTATTATGTACTGACAACGTCCATTTCACGTTTAAAGGTGAACATTTTCGACAAGTGGATGGCATTGTTATGGGAAGTCGATTAGGACCTTTGTTAGCGGACGTTTGCATGTCTTATGTTGAAAACTTGTCCCTTGATTTAATTTCTAAAGTGCCCTCCTTCTATGGGACATATGTGGATGATATAATTTTGATATGCGACGATCATGAAGATGCGAGTCGTCTATTAGATAGACTTAACTTTGTACAGAATCATATTAGTTTTACATGCGAGGCAGAAAGTCGCGACCAGCTTGCATTTTTAGACATACTTCTGAGTCGAAGAGATGATGGTTCAATAAGACGATCAATCTACAGAAAGCCCACTTGGACAGGGCAATATCTAAATTTTCATAGTTTCTGTCCATTATAGTATAAAGGAGGCTTTGTGAAATGTCTATTTGAGAGGACTCAACGTATTTGCACCGCTGATGTTATGGACAGAGAAAACGAAATATTAATGGATTCTCTTGTTGAAAACGGATATATCTGCTGATCTTTCCTGGTCGTCGCATATCTTGATGATTTCTAAGAAAATATTCCGTCTTACCTTCTACATCAAGAAGTTAAGTCATTCTGGATTAACCCAACCCGTACTGTCACAATTCGTTAACCAGCTTGTCAATATTCTGGTTGACAGGCACTTGGACTCATGTGAAAAATGGACTAAATCCATTTTATCTATCTCACACCACCGTCTTCATTCACAACTCTCCCCATGTGTCTCATCATGCAGAACCAGAAACCTATGCAGAAAACTATATGCTCGCACTAGCAAGTACAAAATCTCAACCATGCCCTACTTGGCTCGTGTTCTGTGCGATCAAGAAAGCATTAAGCGTGATACCTATAACTTATTAAATAGTCAGTAGAACAACTGGATCTCGTCTTTCCAACTCATATCGTTTATCGGCACAACGTTTCCTTTCTTTCTTTTCCTTTTTTATGTGCTGTTTTGTTTCTCTCTTCCTTACAAACTCTACTTGAAACATTCTTCTTCGTTCTTTCACACTCTGTATATCTCCACCTTTTTGTTACCGCTTACGCCAGTAAATATGCTAGCGTCTTCTTTATTAACACCTTCAAACACTGTTCAATTTTGCCTTTGCTACCGACATGCCCTCAAGTGGAACCCGAAAGGGAAGCGGCGAGTGGGACGTCCAAGGGTGACATGGAGGATACCGTGCGAAGAGGAATTGAAACAGTATGGATTAACATGGACGCAGGTGTAAAGTCCAGCAGAAGAGAGAAGCAAGTGGAGATGTGTAGTTGAAGATCAATGTTCCACTAGGAACCCAAGGGAACAATAATAATATAGTAATACCGACATGCCAATACGTTGTTTTCAAAACTAACTGAAATTAGTCTTAATCTATGTAGAATTTTATTTATTGTTAATGTACTAACTGGATGCAATACTGTAGCGAAATGCTGAGAATTCCATTCTGTATCACAAGTACTGTTTTGAGATAAAGCAAATTATTATTATTATTAAAATATGTAAACAGGTGTAGAAGTCAATTAGTCTCTGAACATACAATCTATACCGCCCCTAAGAAAAATGTCTTCACCAAATTACCGTATAACGGGGAAATAAACGGAAGGATTTTGAGACAAGGTTGAATTCGATCATCCGTAGAACCTACTATGCAGCCAGGCTTGTAATTGTCGAAAAAGCTAAAATATGCTCCACTGCAAACCTCAAAAGTGCACAAGTGATCCCACCTCCATCACGCGCTTTGTGCGTCGGTGGCACAGTGGTTAGGACACTGGGTACGGGTTCGATTCCCTGCCGATGCACACCTGATATCTATGGTCTGCCTGCAAAATCTGGGCTGCCGATATCACATGCTGAAAATTCCATACCTGTACCGAAAAATACGGTGTGGAATCAAGCTGTAATCAAAACTCACACAAAAATAAAAAATGTTACATCCCACACTATTCGCCAATTTTGTGTGTGTGTGTGTGGTCACACATACATAGGGAGGAGTAATCGCGCGTTGCACGTGAGGGTGGGAGAGCATATCCCAAAGTGGTTAGGAAAACAGATGAATTGTGACAAGCCCATAGATGCAGGTGTCAGAATACCAACTTCATCTATAGCTAAACATTTAATCGAGATGATGTTAACTCAGCCTTTAAGGTCATCTATAAAAACGGTCAAGGACGTTTACTGAAATACGCTGAGGCTATAGCCATTCATAAACTTAAGCCCCCCTTGTGTATTCAAAAACAGTTTGTTATTACTCTTAACCTACCTTGGTAATCCTTATTTGATTGGATTACCAAACGTTGTGTTAATCATTCTTAAATGGTTCTTTTTGTCACTTAGTTTAATTTAACGTTTTTATATATATATCGTCTTGACAAGTAAATGTGTGATCAGATTGTTCGAAATGTATAACGCAAATACACATCACATCGTTTTTCAGATAATCTCCGTCTTCTAATAATGCTATCCAAATATATAAGAGGGACTAATTGTTTTAAATTTTTGAAAAGAAGACTCCCTCCATGCACTATCAAACGGTTAGATGGACGTCTTAACCTGAAGTGTAAAGTAGCATCTGAAAAGGTAAAATTGGATTTTTATTATAAATCTTGCCTTTTTACAAGTGACACATTCCCGAAAGTATTTTACAAATCCCTTCCATCTTTCAAGTATTATTCGCCTTACGAAATCTCACATTGACGATTCTAATGGGAATTTATGTGGACTAATTGAACTCGATTTATTGTCATGAAATATTGATTGTCTGATGTCTCCATTATTTGTCAAAGTAAGTTCATTAATTTTTGTAGCTCTGTCGTTGATAAGACGAATACTAGAGAATACTAGATTGAAATTGCTTGGATCTTGCACGTCTGACTTCCAATTAAACCAGATCCCATTAAATCCTGATAAGTATGTGACAAATCTGTCATCGGTTGAACTTTTATTACATGAAAAAGAGGTGCTGTCAATTGGTTTCAATTTCTCTATCCCATTAAACAATATTTCAGACTTAACAATTGATTCTCAGTTTGAAAATTTGTATGATCAGTTGAGTTCTCTAACAACTTCTTCGACAGATGACCGAAGTTGGTCGAAAGTTAAATGTGTAGATGTAGCACACCAATTCCGTAATTCAAGTCGGAAACAAAGAAGCATTTTAACATCAACTCATTTTAAATCCCTAAAGGAATTACGTAATAGATCCGATTTAGTTATTTTGACACCTGACAATGGATCTGGTGTAGTTGTAATGGACAGAAGCGATTACAAAACAAAAATGTTCTCAATCCTTAATGACAAAAGCAAATTCATAGCCGATGTTCCTTCTGATGATATCAGAGAATTGGTAGGAAAAGTAACTTCTCGCTTAGTAGAACTTCGTGGAATGGTCGTTATCGATAAACAGGAGTTTAATTCCTTGAAGCCCATGGTATCTGACTACCCAAACCTCTGTGGTTTACCCAAGATTCATAAGGTTGATAATCCGTTACGTCCAATTCTATTAATGTGTCACTCTCCTACACATAAATTAGCAAAATGGTTAGCTGATATTTTAAGTCCAGTACGCAATGAATTATGTAAGTCTACTTTGAAAGATACATTTTAACTTGTTGACTGTCTTGTAGATATGAACATGAAAGATGGGGAAATGTATTCACTTGATGTTAATTCTTTGTTTACTAATGTACCATTGGTTAAGACTGTTGATATTCTTTGTGACTATATATCTTCTAGTTGTTTTTCATTTCCCTTTCCTTTGCCTTATTTGAAAGACTTATTACTATTATGTACTGACAACGTCCATTTCACGTTTAAAGGTGAACATTTTCGACAAGTGGATGGCATTGTTATGGGAAGTCGATTAGGACCTTTGTTAGCGGACGTTTGCATGTCTTATGTTGAAAACTTGTCCCTTGATTTAATTTCTAAAGTGCCCTCCTTCTATGGGACATATGTGGATGATATAATTTTGATATGCGACGATCATGAAGATGCGAGTCGTCTATTAGATAGACTTAACTTTGTACAGAATCATATTAGTTTTACATGCGAGGCAGAAAGTCGCGACCAGCTTGCATTTTTAGACATACTTCTGAGTCGAAGAGATGATGGTTCAATAAGACGATCAATCTACAGAAAGCCCACTTGGACAGGGCAATATCTAAATTTTCATAGTTTCTGTCCATTATAGTATAAAGGAGGCTTTGTGAAATGTCTATTTGAGAGGACTCAACGTATTTGCACCGCTGATGTTATGGACAGAGAAAACGAAATATTAATGGATTCTCTTGTTGAAAACGGATATATCTGCTGATCTTTCCTGGTCGTCGCATATCTTGATGATTTCTAAGAAAATATTCCGTCTTACCTTCTACATCAAGAAGTTAAGTCATTCTGGATTAACCCAACCCGTACTGTCACAATTCGTTAACCAGCTTGTCAATATTCTGGTTGACAGGCACTTGGACTCATGTGAAAAATGGACTAAATCCATTTTATCTATCTCACACCACCGTCTTCATTCACAACTCTCCCCATGTGTCTCATCATGCAGAACCAGAAACCTATGCAGAAAACTATATGCTCGCACTAGCAAGTACAAAATCTCAACCATGCCCTACTTGGCTCGTGTTCTGTGCGATCAAGAAAGCATTAAGCGTGATACCTATAACTTATTAAATAGTCAGTAGAACAACTGGATCTCGTCTTTCCAACTCATATCGTTTATCGGCACAACGTTTCCTTTCTTTCTTTTCCTTTTTTATGTGCTGTTTTGTTTCTCTCTTCCTTACAAACTCTACTTGAAACATTCTTCTTCGTTCTTTCACACTCTGTATATCTCCACCTTTTTGTTACCGCTTACGACAGTAAATATGCTAGCGTCTTCTTTATTAACACCTTCAAACACTGTTCAATTTTGCCTTTGCTACCGACATGCCCTCAAGTGGAACCCGAAAGGGAAGCGGCGAGTGGGACGTCCAAGGGTGACATGGAGGATACCGTGCGAAGAGGAATTGAAACAGTATGGATTAACATGGACGCAGGTGTAAAGTCCAGCAGAAGAGAGAAGCAAGTGGAGATGTGTAGTTGAAGATCAATGTTCCACTAGGAACCCAAGGGAACAATAATAATATAGTAATACCGACATGCCAATACGTTGTTTTCAAAACTAACTGAAATTAGTCTTAATCTATGTAGAATTTTATTTATTGTTAATGTACTAACTGGATGCAATACTGTAGTGAAATGCTGAGAATTCCATTCTGTATCACAAGTACTGTTTCGAGATAAAGCAAATTATTATTATTATTAAAATATGTAAACAGGTGTAGAAGTCAATTAGTCTCTGAACATACAATCTATACCGCCCCTAAGAAAAATGTCTTCACCAAATTACCGTATAACGGGGAAATAAACGGAAGGATTTTGAGACAAGGTTGAATTCGATCATCCGTAGAACCTACTATGCAGCCAGGCTTGTAATTGTCGAAAAAGCTAAAATATGCTCCACTGCAAACCTCAAAAGTGCACAAGTGATCCCACCTCCATCACGCGCTTTGTGCGTCGGTGGCACAGTGGTTAGGACACTGGGTACGGGTTCGATTCCCTGCCGATGCACACCTGATATCTATGGTCTGCCTGCAAAATCTGGGCTGCCGATATCACATGCTGAAAATTCCATACCTGTACCGAAAAATACGGTGTGGAATCAAGCTGTAATCAAAACTCACACAAAAATAAAAAATGTTACATCCCACACTATTCGCCAATTTTGTGTGTGTGTGTGTGGTCACACATACATAGGGAGGAGTAATCGCGCGTTGCACGTGAGGGTGGGAGAGCATATCCCAAAGTGGTTAGGAAAACAGATGAATTGTGACAAGCCCATAGATGCAGGTGTCAGAATACCAACTTCATCTATAGCTAAACATTTAATCGAGATGATGTTAACTCAGCCTTTAAGGTCATCTATAAAAACGGTCAAGGACGTTTACTGAAATACGCTGAGGCTATAGCCATTCATAAACTTAAGCCCCCCTTGTGTATTCAAAAACAGTTTGTTATTACTCTTAACCTACCTTGGTAATCCTTATTTGATTGGATTACCAAACGTTGTGTTAATCATTCTTAAATGGTTCTTTTTGTCACTTAGTTTAATTTAACGTTTTTATATATATATCGTCTTGACAAGTAAATGTGTGATCAGATTGTTCGAAATGTATAACGCAAATACACATCACATCGTTTTTCAGATAATCTCCGTCTTCTAATAATGCTATCCAAATATATAAGAGGGACTAATTGTTTTAAATTTTTGAAAAGAAGACTCCCTCCATGCACTATCAAACGGTTAGATGGACGTCTTAACCTGAAGTGTAAAGTAGCATCTGAAAAGGTAAAATTGGATTTTTATTATAAATCTTGCCTTAAGTATTTGTTTTAATAGACGTAGATAGGCATCTGTTTTAATTGACGATGCGCGCGAAGGCGCAGTTGAATTTGTGGCATGGCGTGGGACGGGTGGCTGGTTTCTTACGGCCAGTCCCTGTCACTTGGAGGCCTATGGTGGCTTCCAATCTTCGCCAATGGAGTTATTTGGTAAGTTTTATTTATTTTTATTTTATTTTTATTATTAGCTTGCATGTTTAGGCCAGGTTTTAGCGTGATGTTTACTATGCTAGGGCTTTAGGGACCATACGGTCTAAGTTTGTTTAGGGATGCTTTGGCATAGGAAAGCTATATATCAATCGGTAGCTCTCGACTAGATCTATCTTTAGACAGTGGTTTCGACCCTTGTAGCTCCTCCTCAGCCCTCCCCAGGATCTTTGATATCTGGGCTTGCGCCCTCTGGGGTTATGCTGCCAAAATTATTATTATTATTATTTTTTTTTTCTAGGGAGGCTAGGACTTAGGTGAAGTTATATATCAATGGATAGCTCTCATAGCGACCTATCTTTTGACATTGGTTTCGAACTTTGTAACTTCTCCTCAGCCGAATAGGGACTTGTCTTGTCTGGGCTAGTGCCCTTAGGGGGAATGCTGCCGAAATTTTATTAGGGAGGCTAGGACCTAGGTAAGCTATATATCAATGGATAGCTCTCGACGAGATCTACCTATTGGTACCGGTTTCGCACCTTATAGCTTCTCCTCAGCCGAATAGGGAATTTTTCAAAGGCTATAGGGGAAACCTGTTTCTAGGCTCAGAGTTCATGCCGCTGGCTGTTCTCTTGACACTTTTAGCTCCGTGACCTCAGGTTGTTTGCCGTTGTGTATGTAGCTAGGGGGCATTACCAACCATAGGGCAGTAGGGGGGCAGAGACTGCTAGGAAGGAAAATTCGATTATTTTTCTTAGGAATAGCTTTTACCCTCTGATTTATATACCATTGGATTCCTCTCAACAAGACGAATCGATTGGTACCTGTCTCGTCCCGTAGGACTTACGGTTGCGGAGATATGGAAATTTAAAGTTTTACAGGTTTTCCCCATTTTTCGCCTTTTTGCCTCGCATAGCAATATATAGGGCATTTTAGCCAATGAGAATTAAGTATTTGTTTTAATAGACGTAGATAGGCATCTGTTTTAATTGACGATGCGCGCGAAGGCGCAGTTGAATTTGTGGCATGGCGTGGGACGGGTGGCTGGTTTCTTACGGCCAGTCCCTGTCACTTGGAGGCCTATGGTGGCTTCCAATCTTCGCCAATGGAGTTATTTGGTAAGTTTTATTTATTTTTATTTTATTTTTATTATTAGCTTGCATGTTTAGGCCAGGTTTTAGCGTGATGTTTACTATGCTAGGGCTTTAGGGACCATACGGTCTAAGTTTGTTTAGGGATGCTTTGGCATAGGAAAGCTATATATCAATCGGTAGCTCTCGACTAGATCTATCTTTAGACAGTGGTTTCGACCCTTGTAGCTCCTCCTCAGCCCTCCCCAGGATGTTTGATATCTGGGCTTGCGCCCTCTGGGGTTATGCTGCCAAAATTATTATTATTATTTTTTTTTTTCTAGGGAGGCTAGGACTTAGGTGAAGTTATATATCAATGGATAGCTCTCATAGCGACCTATCTTTTGACATTGGTTTCGAACTTTGTAACTTCTCCTCAGCCGAATAGGGACTTGTCTTGTCTGGGCTAGTGCCCTTAGGGGGAATGCTGCCGAAATTTTATTAGGGAGGCTAGGACCTAGGTAAGCTATATATCAATGGATAGCTCTCGACGAGATCTACCTATTGGTACCGGTTTCGCACCTTATAGCTTCTCCTCAGCCGAATAGGGAATTTTTCAAAGGCTATAGGGGAAACCTGTTTCTAGGCTCAGAGTTCATGCCGCTGGCTGTTCTCTTGACACTTTTAGCTCCGTGACCTCAGGTTGTTTGCCGTTGTGTATGTAGCTAGGGGGCATTACCAACCATAGGGCAGTAGGGGGGCAGAGACTGCTAGGAAGGAAAATTCGATTATTTTTCTTAGGAATAGCTTTTACCCTCTGATTTATATACCATTGGATTCCTCTCAACAAGACGAATCGATTGGTACCTGTCTCGTCCCGTAGGACTTACGGTTGCGGAGATATGGAAATTTAAAGTTTTACAGGTTTTCCCCATTTTTCGCCTTTTTGCCTCGCATAGCAATATATAGGGCATTTTAGCCAATGAGAATTAAGTATTTGTTTTAATAGACGTAGATAGGCATCTGTTTTAATTGACGATGCGCGCGAAGGCGCAGTTGAATTTGTGGCATGGCGTGGGACGGGTGGCTGGTTTCTTACAGCCAGTCCCTGTCACTTGGAGGCCTATGGTGGCTTCCAATCTTCGCCAATGGAGTTATTTGGTAAGTTTTATTTATTTTTATTTTATTTTTATTATTAGCTTGCATGTTTAGGCCAGGTTTTAGCGTGATGTTTACTATGCTAGGGCTTTAGGGACCATACGGTCTAAGTTTGTTTAGGGATGCTTTGGCATAGGAAAGCTATATATCAATCGGTAGCTCTCGACTAGATCTATCTTTAGACAGTGGTTTCGACCCTTGTAGCTCCTCCTCAGCCCTCCCCAGGATGTTTGATATCTGGGCTTGCGCCCTCTGGGGTTATGCTGCCAAAATTATTATTATATTATTTTTTTTTTCTAGGGAGGCTAGGACTTAGGTGAAGTTATATATCAATGGATAGCTCTCATAGCGACCTATCTTTTGACATTGGTTTCGAACTTTGTAACTTCTCCTCAGCCGAATAGGGACTTGTCTTGTCTGGGCTAGTGCCCTTAGGGGGAATGCTGCCGAAATTTTATTAGGGAGGCTAGGACCTAGGTAAGCTATATATCAATGGATAGCTCTCGACGAGATCTACCTATTGGTACCGGTTTCGCACCTTATAGCTTCTCCTCAGCCGAATAGGGAATTTTTCAAAGGCTATAGGGGAAACCTGTTTCTAGGCTCAGAGTTCATGCCGCTGGCTGTTCTCTTGACACTTTTAGCTCCGTGACCTCAGGTTGTTTGCCGTTGTGTATGTAGCTAGGGGGCATTACCAACCATAGGGCAGTAGGGGGGCAGAGACTGCTAGGAAGGAAAATTCGATTATTTTTCTTAGGAATAGCTTTTACCCTCTGATTTATATACCATTGGATTCCTCTCAACAAGACGAATCGATTGGTACCTGTCTCGTCCCGTAGGACTTACGGTTGCGGAGATATGGAAATTTAAAGTTTTACAGGTTTTCCCCATTTTTCGCCTTTTTGCCTCGCATAGCAATATATAGGGCATTTTAGCCAATGAGAATTAAGTATTTGTTTTAATAGACGTAGATAGGCATCTGTTTTAATTGACGATGCGCGCGAAGGCGCAGTTGAATTTGTGGCATGGCGTGGGACGGGTGGCTGGTTTCTTACGGCCAGTCCCTGTCACTTGGAGGCCTATGGTGGCTTCCAATCTTCGCCAATGGAGTTATTTGGTAAGTTTTATTTATTTTTATTTTATTTTTATTATTAGCTTGCATGTTTAGGCCAGGTTTTAGCGTGATGTTTACTATGCTAGGGCTTTAGGGACCATACGGTCTAAGTTTGTTTAGGGATGCTTTGGCATAGGAAAGCTATATATCAATCGGTAGCTCTCGACTAGATCTATCTTTAGACAGTGGTTTCGACCCTTGTAGCTCCTCCTCAGCCCTCCCCAGGATGTTTGATATCTGGGCTTGCGCCCTCTGGGGTTATGCTGCCAAAATTATTATTATTATTTTTTTTTTTTCTAGGGAGGCTAGGACTTAGGTGAAGTTATATATCAATGGATAGCTCTCATAGCGACCTATCTTTTGACATTGGTTTCGAACTTTGTAACTTCTCCTCAGCCGAATAGGGACTTGTCTTGTCTGGGCTAGTGCCCTTAGGGGGAATGCTGCCGAAATTTTATTAGGGAGGCTAGGACCTAGGTAAGCTATATATCAATGGATAGCTCTCGACGAGATCTACCTATTGGTACCGGTTTCGCACCTTATAGCTTCTCCTCAGCCGAATAGGGAATTTTTCAAAGGCTATAGGGGAAACCTGTTTCTAGGCTCAGAGTTCATGCCGCTGGCTGTTCTCTTGACACTTTTAGCTCCGTGACCTCAGGTTGTTTGCCGTTGTGTATGTAGCTAGGGGGCATTACCAACCATAGGGCAGTAGGGGGGCAGAGACTGCTAGGAAGGAAAATTCGATTATTTTTCTTAGGAATAGCTTTTACCCTCTGATTTATATACCATTGGATTCCTCTCAACAAGACGAATCGATTGGTACCTGTCTCGTCCCGTAGGACTTACGGTTGCGGAGATATGGAAATTTAAAGTTTTACAGGTTTTCCCCATTTTTCGCCTTTTTGCCTCGCATAGCAATATATAGGGCATTTTAGCCAATGAGAATTAAGTATTTGTTTTAATAGACGTAGATAGGCATCTGTTTTAATTGACGATGCGCGCGAAGGCGCAGTTGAATTTGTGGCATGGCGTGGGACGGGTGGCTGGTTTCTTACAGCCAGTCCCTGTCACTTGGAGGCCTATGGTGGCTTCCAATCTTCGCCAATGGAGTTATTTGGTAAGTTTTATTTATTTTTATTTTATTTTTATTATTAGCTTGCATGTTTAGGCCAGGTTTTAGCGTGATGTTTACTATGCTAGGGCTTTAGGGACCATACGGTCTAAGTTTGTTTAGGGATGCTTTGGCATAGGAAAGCTATATATCAATCGGTAGCTCTCGACTAGATCTATCTTTAGACAGTGGTTTCGACCCTTGTAGCTCCTCCTCAGCCCTCCCCAGGATGTTTGATATCTGGGCTTGCGCCCTCTGGGGTTATGCTGCCAAAATTATTATTATTATTTTTTTTTTCTAGGGAGGCTAGGACTTAGGTGAAGTTATATATCAATGGATAGCTCTCATAGCGACCTATCTTTTGACATTGGTTTCGAACTTTGTAACTTCTCCTCAGCCGAATAGGGACTTGTCTTGTCTGGGCTAGTGCCCTTAGGGGGAATGCTGCCGAAATTTTATTAGGGAGGCTAGGACCTAGGTAAGCTATATATCAATGGATAGCTCTCGACGAGATCTACCTATTGGTACCGGTTTCGCACCTTATAGCTTCTCCTCAGCCGAATAGGGAATTTTTCAAAGGCTATAGGGGAAACCTGTTTCTAGGCTCAGAGTTCATGCCGCTGGCTGTTCTCTTGACACTTTTAGCTCCGTGACCTCAGGTTGTTTGCCGTTGTGTATGTAGCTAGGGGGCATTACCAACCATAGGGCAGTAGGGGGGCAGAGACTGCTAGGAAGGAAAATTCGATTATTTTTCTTAGGAATAGCTTTTACCCTCTGATTTATATACCATTGGATTCCTCTCAACAAGACGAATCGATTGGTACCTGTCTCGTCCCGTAGGACTTACGGTTGCGGAGATATGGAAATTTAAAGTTTTACAGGTTTTCCCCATTTTTCGCCTTTTTGCCTCGCATAGCAATATATAGGGCATTTTAGCCAATGAGAATTAAGTATTTGTTTTAATAGACGTAGATAGGCATCTGTTTTAATTGACGATGCGCGCGAAGGCGCAGTTGAATTTGTGGCATGGCGTGGGACGGGTGGCTGGTTTCTTACGGCCAGTCCCTGTCACTTGGAGGCCTATGGTGGCTTCCAATCTTCGCCAATGGAGTTATTTGGTAAGTTTTATTTATTTTTATTTTATTTTTATTATTAGCTTGCATGTTTAGGCCAGGTTTTAGCGTGATGTTTACTATGCTAGGGCTTTAGGGACCATACGGTCTAAGTTTGTTTAGGGATGCTTTGGCATAGGAAAGCTATATATCAATCGGTAGCTCTCGACTAGATCTATCTTTAGACAGTGGTTTCGACCCTTGTAGCTCCTCCTCAGCCCTCCCCAGGATCTTTGATATCTGGGCTTGCGCCCTCTGGGGTTATGCTGCCAAAATTATTATTATTATTTTTTTTTTTTCTAGGGAGGCTAGGACTTAGGTGAAGTTATATATCAATGGATAGCTCTCATAGCGACCTATCTTTTGACATTGGTTTCGAACTTTGTAACTTCTCCTCAGCCGAATAGGGACTTGTCTTGTCTGGGCTAGTGCCCTTAGGGGGAATGCTGCCGAAATTTTATTAGGGAGGCTAGGACCTAGGTAAGCTATATATCAATGGATAGCTCTCGACGAGATCTACCTATTGGTACCGGTTTCGCACCTTATAGCTTCTCCTCAGCCGAATAGGGAATTTTTCAAAGGCTATAGGGGAAACCTGTTTCTAGGCTCAGAGTTCATGCCGCTGGCTGTTCTCTTGACACTTTTAGCTCCGTGACCTCAGGTTGTTTGCCGTTGTGTATGTAGCTAGGGGGCATTACCAACCATAGGGCAGTAGGGGGGCAGAGACTGCTAGGAAGGAAAATTCGATTATTTTTCTTAGGAATAGCTTTTACCCTCTGATTTATATACCATTGGATTCCTCTCAACAAGACGAATCGATTGGTACCTGTCTCGTCCCGTAGGACTTACGGTTGCGGAGATATGGAAATTTAAAGTTTTACAGGTTTTCCCCATTTTTCGCCTTTTTGCCTCGCATAGCAATATATAGGGCATTTTAGCCAATGAGAATTAAGTATTTGTTTTAATAGACGTAGATAGGCATCTGTTTTAATTGACGATGCGCGCGAAGGCGCAGTTGAATTTGTGGCATGGCGTGGGACGGGTGGCTGGTTTCTTACGGCCAGTCCCTGTCACTTGGAGGCCTATGGTGGCTTCCAATCTTCGCCAATGGAGTTATTTGGTAAGTTTTATTTATTTTTATTTTATTTTTATTATTAGCTTGCATGTTTAGGCCAGGTTTTAGCGTGATGTTTACTATGCTAGGGCTTTAGGGACCATACGGTCTAAGTTTGTTTAGGGATGCTTTGGCATAGGAAAGCTATATATCAATCGGTAGCTCTCGACTAGATCTATCTTTAGACAGTGGTTTCGACCCTTGTAGCTCCTCCTCAGCCCTCCCCAGGATGTTTGATATCTGGGCTTGCGCCCTCTGGGGTTATGCTGCCAAAATTATTATTATTATTTTTTTTTTTTTCTAGGGAGGCTAGGACTTAGGTGAAGTTATATATCAATGGATAGCTCTCATAGCGACCTATCTTTTGACATTGGTTTCGAACTTTGTAACTTCTCCTCAGCCGAATAGGGACTTGTCTTGTCTGGGCTAGTGCCCTTAGGGGGAATGCTGCCGAAATTTTATTAGGGAGGCTAGGACCTAGGTAAGCTATATATCAATGGATAGCTCTCGACGAGATCTACCTATTGGTACCGGTTTCGCACCTTATAGCTTCTCCTCAGCCGAATAGGGAATTTTTCAAAGGCTATAGGGGAAACCTGTTTCTAGGCTCAGAGTTCATGCCGCTGGCTGTTCTCTTGACACTTTTAGCTCCGTGACCTCAGGTTGTTTGCCGTTGTGTATGTAGCTAGGGGGCATTACCAACCATAGGGCAGTAGGGGGGCAGAGACTGCTAGGAAGGAAAATTCGATTATTTTTCTTAGGAATAGCTTTTACCCTCTGATTTATATACCATTGGATTCCTCTCAACAAGACGAATCGATTGGTACCTGTCTCGTCCCGTAGGACTTACGGTTGCGGAGATATGGAAATTTAAAGTTTTACAGGTTTTCCCCATTTTTCGCCTTTTTGCCTCGCATAGCAATATATAGGGCATTTTAGCCAATGAGAATTAAGTATTTGTTTTAATAGACGTAGATAGGCATCTGTTTTAATTGACGATGCGCGCGAAGGCGCAGTTGAATTTGTGGCATGGCGTGGGACGGGTGGCTGGTTTCTTACGGCCAGTCCCTGTCACTTGGAGGCCTATGGTGGCTTCCAATCTTCGCCAATGGAGTTATTTGGTAAGTTTTATTTATTTTTATTTTATTTTTATTATTAGCTTGCATGTTTAGGCCAGGTTTTAGCGTGATGTTTACTATGCTAGGGCTTTAGGGACCATACGGTCTAAGTTTGTTTAGGGATGCTTTGGCATAGGAAAGCTATATATCAATCGGTAGCTCTCGACTAGATCTATCTTTAGACAGTGGTTTCGACCCTTGTAGCTCCTCCTCAGCCCTCCCCAGGATGTTTGATATCTGGGCTTGCGCCCTCTGGGGTTATGCTGCCAAAATTATTATTATTATTTTTTTTTTTCTAGGGAGGCTAGGACTTAGGTGAAGTTATATATCAATGGATAGCTCTCATAGCGACCTATCTTTTGACATTGGTTTCGAACTTTGTAACTTCTCCTCAGCCGAATAGGGACTTGTCTTGTCTGGGCTAGTGCCCTTAGGGGGAATGCTGCCGAAATTTTATTAGGGAGGCTAGGACCTAGGTAAGCTATATATCAATGGATAGCTCTCGACGAGATCTACCTATTGGTACCGGTTTCGCACCTTATAGCTTCTCCTCAGCCGAATAGGGAATTTTTCAAAGGCTATAGGGGAAACCTGTTTCTAGGCTCAGAGTTCATGCCGCTGGCTGTTCTCTTGACACTTTTAGCTCCGTGACCTCAGGTTGTTTGCCGTTGTGTATGTAGCTAGGGGGCATTACCAACCATAGGGCAGTAGGGGGGCAGAGACTGCTAGGAAGGAAAATTCGATTATTTTTCTTAGGAATAGCTTTTACCCTCTGATTTATATACCATTGGATTCCTCTCAACAAGACGAATCGATTGGTACCTGTCTCGTCCCGTAGGACTTACGGTTGCGGAGATATGGAAATTTAAAGTTTTACAGGTTTTCCCCATTTTTCGCCTTTTTGCCTCGCATAGCAATATATAGGGCATTTTAGCCAATGAGAATTAAGTATTTGTTTTAATAGACGTAGATAGGCATCTGTTTTAATTGACGATGCGCGCGAAGGCGCAGTTGAATTTGTGGCATGGCGTGGGACGGGTGGCTGGTTTCTTACGGCCAGTCCCTGTCACTTGGAGGCCTATGGTGGCTTCCAATCTTCGCCAATGGAGTTATTTGGTAAGTTTTATTTATTTTTATTTTATTTTTATTATTAGCTTGCATGTTTAGGCCAGGTTTTAGCGTGATGTTTACTATGCTAGGGCTTTAGGGACCATACGGTCTAAGTTTGTTTAGGGATGCTTTGGCATAGGAAAGCTATATATCAATCGGTAGCTCTCGACTAGATCTATCTTTAGACAGTGGTTTCGACCCTTGTAGCTCCTCCTCAGCCCTCCCCAGGATGTTTGATATCTGGGCTTGCGCCCTCTGGGGTTATGCTGCCAAAATTATTATTATTATTTTTTTTTTTTTCTAGGGAGGCTAGGACTTAGGTGAAGTTATATATCAATGGATAGCTCTCATAGCGACCTATCTTTTGACATTGGTTTCGAACTTTGTAACTTCTCCTCAGCCGAATAGGGACTTGTCTTGTCTGGGCTAGTGCCCTTAGGGGGAATGCTGCCGAAATTTTATTAGGGAGGCTAGGACCTAGGTAAGCTATATATCAATGGATAGCTCTCGACGAGATCTACCTATTGGTACCGGTTTCGCACCTTATAGCTTCTCCTCAGCCGAATAGGGAATTTTTCAAAGGCTATAGGGGAAACCTGTTTCTAGGCTCAGAGTTCATGCCGCTGGCTGTTCTCTTGACACTTTTAGCTCCGTGACCTCAGGTTGTTTGCCGTTGTGTATGTAGCTAGGGGGCATTACCAACCATAGGGCAGTAGGGGGGCAGAGACTGCTAGGAAGGAAAATTCGATTATTTTTCTTAGGAATAGCTTTTACCCTCTGATTTATATACCATTGGATTCCTCTCAACAAGACGAATCGATTGGTACCTGTCTCGTCCCGTAGGACTTACGGTTGCGGAGATATGGAAATTTAAAGTTTTACAGGTTTTCCCCATTTTTCGCCTTTTTGCCTCGCATAGCAATATATAGGGCATTTTAGCCAATGAGAATTAAGTATTTGTTTTAATAGACGTAGATAGGCATCTGTTTTAATTGACGATGCGCGCGAAGGCGCAGTTGAATTTGTGGCATGGCGTGGGACGGGTGGCTGGTTTCTTACGGCCAGTCCCTGTCACTTGGAGGCCTATGGTGGCTTCCAATCTTCGCCAATGGAGTTATTTGGTAAGTTTTATTTATTTTTATTTTATTTTTATTATTAGCTTGCATGTTTAGGCCAGGTTTTAGCGTGATGTTTACTATGCTAGGGCTTTAGGGACCATACGGTCTAAGTTTGTTTAGGGATGCTTTGGCATAGGAAAGCTATATATCAATCGGTAGCTCTCGACTAGATCTATCTTTAGACAGTGGTTTCGACCCTTGTAGCTCCTCCTCAGCCCTCCCCAGGATGTTTGATATCTGGGCTTGCGCCCTCTGGGGTTATGCTGCCAAAATTATTATTATTTTTTTTTTTCTAGGGAGGCTAGGACTTAGGTGAAGTTATATATCAATGGATAGCTCTCATAGCGACCTATCTTTTGACATTGGTTTCGAACTTTGTAACTTCTCCTCAGCCGAATAGGGACTTGTCTTGTCTGGGCTAGTGCCCTTAGGGGGAATGCTGCCGAAATTTTATTAGGGAGGCTAGGACCTAGGTAAGCTATATATCAATGGATAGCTCTCGACGAGATCTACCTATTGGTACCGGTTTCGCACCTTATAGCTTCTCCTCAGCCGAATAGGGAATTTTTCAAAGGCTATAGGGGAAACCTGTTTCTAGGCTCAGAGTTCATGCCGCTGGCTGTTCTCTTGACACTTTTAGCTCCGTGACCTCAGGTTGTTTGCCGTTGTGTATGTAGCTAGGGGGCATTACCAACCATAGGGCAGTAGGGGGGCAGAGACTGCTAGGAAGGAAAATTCGATTATTTTTCTTAGGAATAGCTTTTACCCTCTGATTTATATACCATTGGATTCCTCTCAACAAGACGAATCGATTGGTACCTGTCTCGTCCCGTAGGACTTACGGTTGCGGAGATATGGAAATTTAAAGTTTTACAGGTTTTCCCCATTTTTCGCCTTTTTGCCTCGCATAGCAATATATAGGGCATTTTAGCCAATGAGAATTAAGTATTTGTTTTAATAGACGTAGATAGGCATCTGTTTTAATTGACGATGCGCGCGAAGGCGCAGTTGAATTTGTGGCATGGCGTGGGACGGGTGGCTGGTTTCTTACGGCCAGTCCCTGTCACTTGGAGGCCTATGGTGGCTTCCAATCTTCGCCAATGGAGTTATTTGGTAAGTTTTATTTATTTTTATTTTATTTTTATTATTAGCTTGCATGTTTAGGCCAGGTTTTAGCGTGATGTTTACTATGCTAGGGCTTTAGGGACCATACGGTCTAAGTTTGTTTAGGGATGCTTTGGCATAGGAAAGCTATATATCAATCGGTAGCTCTCGACTAGATCTATCTTTAGACAGTGGTTTCGACCCTTGTAGCTCCTCCTCAGCCCTCCCCAGGATGTTTGATATCTGGGCTTGCGCCCTCTGGGGTTATGCTGCCAAAATTATTATTATTATTTTTTTTTTTTTCTAGGGAGGCTAGGACTTAGGTGAAGTTATATATCAATGGATAGCTCTCATAGCGACCTATCTTTTGACATTGGTTTCGAACTTTGTAACTTCTCCTCAGCCGAATAGGGACTTGTCTTGTCTGGGCTAGTGCCCTTAGGGGGAATGCTGCCGAAATTTTATTAGGGAGGCTAGGACCTAGGTAAGCTATATATCAATGGATAGCTCTCGACGAGATCTACCTATTGGTACCGGTTTCGCACCTTATAGCTTCTCCTCAGCCGAATAGGGAATTTTTCAAAGGCTATAGGGGAAACCTGTTTCTAGGCTCAGAGTTCATGCCGCTGGCTGTTCTCTTGACACTTTTAGCTCCGTGACCTCAGGTTGTTTGCCGTTGTGTATGTAGCTAGGGGGCATTACCAACCATAGGGCAGTAGGGGGGCAGAGACTGCTAGGAAGGAAAATTCGATTATTTTTCTTAGGAATAGCTTTTACCCTCTGATTTATATACCATTGGATTCCTCTCAACAAGACGAATCGATTGGTACCTGTCTCGTCCCGTAGGACTTACGGTTGCGGAGATATGGAAATTTAAAGTTTTACAGGTTTTCCCCATTTTTCGCCTTTTTGCCTCGCATAGCAATATATAGGGCATTTTAGCCAATGAGAATTAAGTATTTGTTTTAATAGACGTAGATAGGCATCTGTTTTAATTGACGATGCGCGCGAAGGCGCAGTTGAATTTGTGGCATGGCGTGGGACGGGTGGCTGGTTTCTTACGGCCAGTCCCTGTCACTTGGAGGCCTATGGTGGCTTCCAATCTTCGCCAATGGAGTTATTTGGTAAGTTTTATTTATTTTTATTTTATTTTTATTATTAGCTTGCATGTTTAGGCCAGGTTTTAGCGTGATGTTTACTATGCTAGGGCTTTAGGGACCATACGGTCTAAGTTTGTTTAGGGATGCTTTGGCATAGGAAAGCTATATATCAATCGGTAGCTCTCGACTAGATCTATCTTTAGACAGTGGTTTCGACCCTTGTAGCTCCTCCTCAGCCCTCCCCAGGATCTTTGATATCTGGGCTTGCGCCCTCTGGGGTTATGCTGCCAAAATTATTATTATTATTTTTTTTTTTTTTCTAGGGAGGCTAGGACTTAGGTGAAGTTATATATCAATGGATAGCTCTCATAGCGACCTATCTTTTGACATTGGTTTCGAACTTTGTAACTTCTCCTCAGCCGAATAGGGACTTGTCTTGTCTGGGCTAGTGCCCTTAGGGGGAATGCTGCCGAAATTTTATTAGGGAGGCTAGGACCTAGGTAAGCTATATATCAATGGATAGCTCTCGACGAGATCTACCTATTGGTACCGGTTTCGCACCTTATAGCTTCTCCTCAGCCGAATAGGGAATTTTTCAAAGGCTATAGGGGAAACCTGTTTCTAGGCTCAGAGTTCATGCCGCTGGCTGTTCTCTTGACACTTTTAGCTCCGTGACCTCAGGTTGTTTGCCGTTGTGTATGTAGCTAGGGGGCATTACCAACCATAGGGCAGTAGGGGGGCAGAGACTGCTAGGAAGGAAAATTCGATTATTTTTCTTAGGAATAGCTTTTACCCTCTGATTTATATACCATTGGATTCCTCTCAACAAGACGAATCGATTGGTACCTGTCTCGTCCCGTAGGACTTACGGTTGCGGAGATATGGAAATTTAAAGTTTTACAGGTTTTCCCCATTTTTCGCCTTTTTGCCTCGCATAGCAATATATAGGGCATTTTAGCCAATGAGAATTAAGTATTTGTTTTAATAGACGTAGATAGGCATCTGTTTTAATTGACGATGCGCGCGAAGGCGCAGTTGAATTTGTGGCATGGCGTGGGACGGGTGGCTGGTTTCTTACGGCCAGTCCCTGTCACTTGGAGGCCTATGGTGGCTTCCAATCTTCGCCAATGGAGTTATTTGGTAAGTTTTATTTATTTTTATTTTATTTTTATTATTAGCTTGCATGTTTAGGCCAGGTTTTAGCGTGATGTTTACTATGCTAGGGCTTTAGGGACCATACGGTCTAAGTTTGTTTAGGGATGCTTTGGCATAGGAAAGCTATATATCAATCGGTAGCTCTCGACTAGATCTATCTTTAGACAGTGGTTTCGACCCTTGTAGCTCCTCCTCAGCCCTCCCCAGGATGTTTGATATCTGGGCTTGCGCCCTCTGGGGTTATGCTGCCAAAATTATTATTATTTTTTTTTTCTAGGGAGGCTAGGACTTAGGTGAAGTTATATATCAATGGATAGCTCTCATAGCGACCTATCTTTTGACATTGGTTTCGAACTTTGTAACTTCTCCTCAGCCGAATAGGGACTTGTCTTGTCTGGGCTAGTGCCCTTAGGGGGAATGCTGCCGAAATTTTATTAGGGAGGCTAGGACCTAGGTAAGCTATATATCAATGGATAGCTCTCGACGAGATCTACCTATTGGTACCGGTTTCGCACCTTATAGCTTCTCCTCAGCCGAATAGGGAATTTTTCAAAGGCTATAGGGGAAACCTGTTTCTAGGCTCAGAGTTCATGCCGCTGGCTGTTCTCTTGACACTTTTAGCTCCGTGACCTCAGGTTGTTTGCCGTTGTGTATGTAGCTAGGGGGCATTACCAACCATAGGGCAGTAGGGGGGCAGAGACTGCTAGGAAGGAAAATTCGATTATTTTTCTTAGGAATAGCTTTTACCCTCTGATTTATATACCATTGGATTCCTCTCAACAAGACGAATCGATTGGTACCTGTCTCGTCCCGTAGGACTTACGGTTGCGGAGATATGGAAATTTAAAGTTTTACAGGTTTTCCCCATTTTTCGCCTTTTTGCCTCGCATAGCAATATATAGGGCATTTTAGCCAATGAGAATTAAGTATTTGTTTTAATAGACGTAGATAGGCATCTGTTTTAATTGACGATGCGCGCGAAGGCGCAGTTGAATTTGTGGCATGGCGTGGGACGGGTGGCTGGTTTCTTACGGCCAGTCCCTGTCACTTGGAGGCCTATGGTGGCTTCCAATCTTCGCCAATGGAGTTATTTGGTAAGTTTTATTTATTTTTATTTTATTTTTATTATTAGCTTGCATGTTTAGGCCAGGTTTTAGCGTGATGTTTACTATGCTAGGGCTTTAGGGACCATACGGTCTAAGTTTGTTTAGGGATGCTTTGGCATAGGAAAGCTATATATCAATCGGTAGCTCTCGACTAGATCTATCTTTAGACAGTGGTTTCGACCCTTGTAGCTCCTCCTCAGCCCTCCCCAGGATGTTTGATATCTGGGCTTGCGCCCTCTGGGGTTATGCTGCCAAAATTATTATTATTATTTTTTTTTTTTCTAGGGAGGCTAGGACTTAGGTGAAGTTATATATCAATGGATAGCTCTCATAGCGACCTATCTTTTGACATTGGTTTCGAACTTTGTAACTTCTCCTCAGCCGAATAGGGACTTGTCTTGTCTGGGCTAGTGCCCTTAGGGGGAATGCTGCCGAAATTTTATTAGGGAGGCTAGGACCTAGGTAAGCTATATATCAATGGATAGCTCTCGACGAGATCTACCTATTGGTACCGGTTTCGCACCTTATAGCTTCTCCTCAGCCGAATAGGGAATTTTTCAAAGGCTATAGGGGAAACCTGTTTCTAGGCTCAGAGTTCATGCCGCTGGCTGTTCTCTTGACACTTTTAGCTCCGTGACCTCAGGTTGTTTGCCGTTGTGTATGTAGCTAGGGGGCATTACCAACCATAGGGCAGTAGGGGGGGCAGAGACTGCTAGGAAGGAAAATTCGATTATTTTTCTTAGGAATAGCTTTTACCCTCTGATTTATATACCATTGGATTCCTCTCAACAAGACGAATCGATTGGTACCTGTCTCGTCCCGTAGGACTTACGGTTGCGGAGATATGGAAATTTAAAGTTTTACAGGTTTTCCCCATTTTTCGCCTTTTTGCCTCGCATAGCAATATATAGGGCATTTTAGCCAATGAGAATTAAGTATTTGTTTTAATAGACGTAGATAGGCATCTGTTTTAATTGACGATGCGCGCGAAGGCGCAGTTGAATTTGTGGCATGGCGTGGGACGGGTGGCTGGTTTCTTACGGCCAGTCCCTGTCACTTGGAGGCCTATGGTGGCTTCCAATCTTCGCCAATGGAGTTATTTGGTAAGTTTTATTTATTTTTATTTTATTTTTATTATTAGCTTGCATGTTTAGGCCAGGTTTTAGCGTGATGTTTACTATGCTAGGGCTTTAGGGACCATACGGTCTAAGTTTGTTTAGGGATGCTTTGGCATAGGAAAGCTATATATCAATCGGTAGCTCTCGACTAGATCTATCTTTAGACAGTGGTTTCGACCCTTGTAGCTCCTCCTCAGCCCTCCCCAGGATGTTTGATATCTGGGCTTGCGCCCTCTGGGGTTATGCTGCCAAAATTATTATTATTATTTTTTTTTTTCTAGGGAGGCTAGGACTTAGGTGAAGTTATATATCAATGGATAGCTCTCATAGCGACCTATCTTTTGACATTGGTTTCGAACTTTGTAACTTCTCCTCAGCCGAATAGGGACTTGTCTTGTCTGGGCTAGTGCCCTTAGGGGGAATGCTGCCGAAATTTTATTAGGGAGGCTAGGACCTAGGTAAGCTATATATCAATGGATAGCTCTCGACGAGATCTACCTATTGGTACCGGTTTCGCACCTTATAGCTTCTCCTCAGCCGAATAGGGAATTTTTCAAAGGCTATAGGGGAAACCTGTTTCTAGGCTCAGAGTTCATGCCGCTGGCTGTTCTCTTGACACTTTTAGCTCCGTGACCTCAGGTTGTTTGCCGTTGTGTATGTAGCTAGGGGGCATTACCAACCATAGGGCAGTAGGGGGGCAGAGACTGCTAGGAAGGAAAATTCGATTATTTTTCTTAGGAATAGCTTTTACCCTCTGATTTATATACCATTGGATTCCTCTCAACAAGACGAATCGATTGGTACCTGTCTCGTCCCGTAGGACTTACGGTTGCGGAGATATGGAAATTTAAAGTTTTACAGGTTTTCCCCATTTTTCGCCTTTTTGCCTCGCATAGCAATATATAGGGCATTTTAGCCAATGAGAATTAAGTATTTGTTTTAATAGACGTAGATAGGCATCTGTTTTAATTGACGATGCGCGCGAAGGCGCAGTTGAATTTGTGGCATGGCGTGGGACGGGTGGCTGGTTTCTTACGGCCAGTCCCTGTCACTTGGAGGCCTATGGTGGCTTCCAATCTTCGCCAATGGAGTTATTTGGTAAGTTTTATTTATTTTTATTTTATTTTTATTATTAGCTTGCATGTTTAGGCCAGGTTTTAGCGTGATGTTTACTATGCTAGGGCTTTAGGGACCATACGGTCTAAGTTTGTTTAGGGATGCTTTGGCATAGGAAAGCTATATATCAATCGGTAGCTCTCGACTAGATCTATCTTTAGACAGTGGTTTCGACCCTTGTAGCTCCTCCTCAGCCCTCCCCAGGATGTTTGATATCTGGGCTTGCGCCCTCTGGGGTTATGCTGCCAAAATTATTATTATTTTTTTTTTCTAGGGAGGCTAGGACTTAGGTGAAGTTATATATCAATGGATAGCTCTCATAGCGACCTATCTTTTGACATTGGTTTCGAACTTTGTAACTTCTCCTCAGCCGAATAGGGACTTGTCTTGTCTGGGCTAGTGCCCTTAGGGGGAATGCTGCCGAAATTTTATTAGGGAGGCTAGGACCTAGGTAAGCTATATATCAATGGATAGCTCTCGACGAGATCTACCTATTGGTACCGGTTTCGCACCTTATAGCTTCTCCTCAGCCGAATAGGGAATTTTTCAAAGGCTATAGGGGAAACCTGTTTCTAGGCTCAGAGTTCATGCCGCTGGCTGTTCTCTTGACACTTTTAGCTCCGTGACCTCAGGTTGTTTGCCGTTGTGTATGTAGCTAGGGGGCATTACCAACCATAGGGCAGTAGGGGGGCAGAGACTGCTAGGAAGGAAAATTCGATTATTTTTCTTAGGAATAGCTTTTACCCTCTGATTTATATACCATTGGATTCCTCTCAACAAGACGAATCGATTGGTACCTGTCTCGTCCCGTAGGACTTACGGTTGCGGAGATATGGAAATTTAAAGTTTTACAGGTTTTCCCCATTTTTCGCCTTTTTGCCTCGCATAGCAATATATAGGGCATTTTAGCCAATGAGAATTAAGTATTTGTTTTAATAGACGTAGATAGGCATCTGTTTTAATTGACGATGCGCGCGAAGGCGCAGTTGAATTTGTGGCATGGCGTGGGACGGGTGGCTGGTTTCTTACGGCCAGTCCCTGTCACTTGGAGGCCTATGGTGGCTTCCAATCTTCGCCAATGGAGTTATTTGGTAAGTTTTATTTATTTTTATTTTATTTTTATTATTAGCTTGCATGTTTAGGCCAGGTTTTAGCGTGATGTTTACTATGCTAGGGCTTTAGGGACCATACGGTCTAAGTTTGTTTAGGGATGCTTTGGCATAGGAAAGCTATATATCAATCGGTAGCTCTCGACTAGATCTATCTTTAGACAGTGGTTTCGACCCTTGTAGCTCCTCCTCAGCCCTCCCCAGGATGTTTGATATCTGGGCTTGCGCCCTCTGGGGTTATGCTGCCAAAATTATTATTATTATTATTTTTTTTTCTAGGGAGGCTAGGACTTAGGTGAAGTTATATATCAATGGATAGCTCTCATAGCGACCTATCTTTTGACATTGGTTTCGAACTTTGTAACTTCTCCTCAGCCGAATAGGGACTTGTCTTGTCTGGGCTAGTGCCCTTAGGGGGAATGCTGCCGAAATTTTATTAGGGAGGCTAGGACCTAGGTAAGCTATATATCAATGGATAGCTCTCGACGAGATCTACCTATTGGTACCGGTTTCGCACCTTATAGCTTCTCCTCAGCCGAATAGGGAATTTTTCAAAGGCTATAGGGGAAACCTGTTTCTAGGCTCAGAGTTCATGCCGCTGGCTGTTCTCTTGACACTTTTAGCTCCGTGACCTCAGGTTGTTTGCCGTTGTGTATGTAGCTAGGGGGCATTACCAACCATAGGGCAGTAGGGGGGCAGAGACTGCTAGGAAGGAAAATTCGATTATTTTTCTTAGGAATAGCTTTTACCCTCTGATTTATATACCATTGGATTCCTCTCAACAAGACGAATCGATTGGTACCTGTCTCGTCCCGTAGGACTTACGGTTGCGGAGATATGGAAATTTAAAGTTTTACAGGTTTTCCCCATTTTTCGCCTTTTTGCCTCGCATAGCAATATATAGGGCATTTTAGCCAATGAGAATTAAGTATTTGTTTTAATAGACGTAGATAGGCATCTGTTTTAATTGACGATGCGCGCGAAGGCGCAGTTGAATTTGTGGCATGGCGTGGGACGGGTGGCTGGTTTCTTACAGCCAGTCCCTGTCACTTGGAGGCCTATGGTGGCTTCCAATCTTCGCCAATGGAGTTATTTGGTAAGTTTTATTTATTTTTATTTTATTTTTATTATTAGCTTGCATGTTTAGGCCAGGTTTTAGCGTGATGTTTACTATGCTAGGGCTTTAGGGACCATACGGTCTAAGTTTGTTTAGGGATGCTTTGGCATAGGAAAGCTATATATCAATCGGTAGCTCTCGACTAGATCTATCTTTAGACAGTGGTTTCGACCCTTGTAGCTCCTCCTCAGCCCTCCCCAGGATGTTTGATATCTGGGCTTGCGCCCTCTGGGGTTATGCTGCCAAAATTATTATTATTTTTTTTTTTCTAGGGAGGCTAGGACTTAGGTGAAGTTATATATCAATGGATAGCTCTCATAGCGACCTATCTTTTGACATTGGTTTCGAACTTTGTAACTTCTCCTCAGCCGAATAGGGACTTGTCTTGTCTGGGCTAGTGCCCTTAGGGGGAATGCTGCCGAAATTTTATTAGGGAGGCTAGGACCTAGGTAAGCTATATATCAATGGATAGCTCTCGACGAGATCTACCTATTGGTACCGGTTTCGCACCTTATAGCTTCTCCTCAGCCGAATAGGGAATTTTTCAAAGGCTATAGGGGAAACCTGTTTCTAGGCTCAGAGTTCATGCCGCTGGCTGTTCTCTTGACACTTTTAGCTCCGTGACCTCAGGTTGTTTGCCGTTGTGTATGTAGCTAGGGGGCATTACCAACCATAGGGCAGTAGGGGGGCAGAGACTGCTAGGAAGGAAAATTCGATTATTTTTCTTAGGAATAGCTTTTACCCTCTGATTTATATACCATTGGATTCCTCTCAACAAGACGAATCGATTGGTACCTGTCTCGTCCCGTAGGACTTACGGTTGCGGAGATATGGAAATTTAAAGTTTTACAGGTTTTCCCCATTTTTCGCCTTTTTGCCTCGCATAGCAATATATAGGGCATTTTAGCCAATGAGAATTAAGTATTTGTTTTAATAGACGTAGATAGGCATCTGTT
>CALYDE020000664.1:0-37755 GCA_944472155.2 Trichobilharzia szidati | reverse complement strand
TGTACTTTACATGACACTCCAAATTTGTGCATATTTTTGACAATGAATCGTTTTAAACAAAAGTTATGTGCGATGCTTTCATTTTTCACATCTAAGAAAAATAACTGTACAATCGTATTATTCAAGACTCCACAGTGTTATCTGACAAATTCATTTCAAAAAAATGTACATGTAAGTAAGTTCATTTTACTGTCTTTATTTGCATAAATCTAGTTTTTTTTGAATTTTAGGGAATAAAAAGACAGTTGCAGCGAAGAAAATTTTCTTTTCAACGAAGTCACCATCAACTAGGCTGTACTTTCGTGTATTTATAATAAATGGGTAGGAAAGTTCCAGAATAATTTCTGATCAAGGGTCAGATTAATAGAATTACAATTAGGAATTAAAATGCCATAATAAACAGGGTGGGGGGACGGATAAAACTCAAACAAAGTAGCATCATAATTACAGAGAAGATTGACATATTGTGCAACTAGGGGTTAGAAATGTAGAAATGACAAAAATAGACAGGATGTTTGGATAAAAAATCTAGTGGGATCATAACTAATGTGACGAATAATTGTTTATGCAATCAGGGATTAAATATGTAGAAATAATAATAAAATGACAAAATAGATAGGAAGTTTGGATATGAAAATATGGTAGTGTAAATAGAGATGAAGAAAAACATAAAATTAACATGAATAAACAGGAAGTTTGGATAAGAAAGTCAATGGGATAGTCACCATTAAAAGAATTACCTGTTTATGATGGCTACGGCAGGGACAAGGGTTGAACGTACTTCTTTTGGATACATAGTGTGGGTTTAAGTGTTTTGGATGGCTAGTGCCTCGACTACGCCCATATGTCTTAATTTTACTCCCTTTGATAGGTTTGATCGAATCTTGGATACTGTTCTGCAGGATTTTTCTGAATTCTGAAAGAAACTTACACCTTCTTTGTAAACTTGAAATTACACAAGTTGCCACAATACCTAGAGATATACATAATGAAAGACTAAGATGGAGTTAACCCAGTGAAGAAAGAGATCAGGCATAGATATTAACTGTAACTCAGGCATTATAACTCAACGACTGTTTTGTCAGCCATTTACGAACACTTATTGGCTTAATGAAGTGGTATAATTGAATTTTAGATTTTTTTCCCGTCGATTGATTGGACCAAAGTGCTCGGTCTCAGGTTGACATGTCGGCAGGTACATCCAGATGACGAGTCCCAAATAGGACGAAATAAACATCCTGGATTCCACAGCTAGACACCATCCACCAATTAAATATTAATGCAGTGGTAGTTTGTATCTTTCAGTTAACTTTCATATTATTTCCTGCATTTCAAACTCCGAAACTGTATGTCTTTATTCTCATGCATGGAGACCATAGTTTGAATTAATCCTTATCCTTTCCCTTGTCAAACATTGACAAATCAAGTGAAAAACAATGTAACAATATATATGAATTAAGGAAGCCGTGTGATTACATTGATAAGAATATCAGCAATAAAATGTGCTAGTAACGTTTTCCCAAATATTATTCTAAAACACTATAAGATTTGCTCAAAACAGAAATTAAGCATAACGGAATAACAGCATACAAAAGTGCAAAGGTAAAAATCCTATATCAATGAAAATATTTGTGCATGGAAACTGATAAAGAAGCATTTCTTACAAACAGACACTCACGTAAAAAAAGCGCCTAGGAGTAATCACCAATAACATTCCCTCGATCAACTCTAGCCAGCTGTCTCTCTATCTCTCTTCACCACGAGTATCAGGATGTTAATGAGTCAGATATGTGCTGTATGATTGCTTCATTCATTGATTCACCGGTGGATTCATCGCAGGCTAACTACACAGGAACGTTGAATTGAGTGAGTGAAGAAGGAAGCAGGCTGCATATAATATGTGATGCCTACTTGCCAATAGAAGTTGTAATGAGAGGACGTTGAAGAGTAGGAACTGTTAGGTGTAGGCTTTCGTCGATGAGCATTATTATGACAAGTTGGATGATTAAGACGAGGATGAGGCTGAATGTCTTGTTCATGTTGACGTTGATTGTGATGATGAGTGTGAGGCTGACGGTGATGTTGCTGTCAGTGTGAGTGAGGCTGCTTATTTAGTGAATGCGTGTGTGTGTGTGTATGTGTTGGTTGTTGGGTACGTGTTTGTTTGTGAGGGTGAGAAGGCTAGTGTCAGTGTGTAATGCGTGTTTTGAAATTGAGTGTTGGTGGGAGAGAGGCAGTCAGGCAGTCAGGGTAAGTCAGTGTGCAGTATGATATGAGGAGAGAGTGTGACTGTTGATCTGTAGGTGTGGAGTGTGTGTGAGTGATAGAGATGTTGTGTATGCAATGGTTGAGTGTGTGTTGTGTGTAAGTGATGAGTGATTGATGATGACGAGTGCTTACTGCCTAGTAGGAGTAGAACTTTATTGTTTGATTAATGGGCCAATCCTCGAGGTAATGCAATACGAGGCCGACCCGTGGACGGGGTTGAGCAAGCTCACAGCACCCGTCCGTAAGGGAAAAATACAGGTAATTTCATTGGTCTCAGTTTAGAGACCGTTGCAGAAATTACACTGCAAAGAACAGATACTACACATGATCTTAGCTCAGAGAGCCGAGAAGCGATAAACACACACCGACTAAAGCCCATACCCACCCATCAATCCTACACCTTAAACTCATCAAGACATTTGCATGCATTACACTGTTCAGGCAACACACTCGCATACAACCAACACCTCAGTCACTTCATTCTCTCACAAACACCAATCAACACTAGCCTCAGCATAGACAATGTCAAAATCACGCTTCTATTCACCGAATTCGCGTCAATTCACCCAACAACACCGTCACGCCATATACTACTCATTACTGAAATTAAACTACTCATTTCACAATTCACACCAAATAACCACACTCTATCAATAATTCACTCAACCAATATAGCCAATGCATCCACCAGCACTCATGCAGATACACAACTCTCATCCATCCATCCACATACACACACTGACACACACACCGACACACACATGAAGACATGCACATCCACAAACATAATCACAAGCAGCCAGTCACCAAAGCATGCACGCACGAAAGCAAGCAAGCAAGCCAACAACTACCGCTCTCGTATAACCAGCCGGGAGGCCTATTCATCACTATCACTCCCTCTATCCACTCTAGCTAGCTGTCTCTCTATCTCTCTTCACCACGAGTATCAGGATGTTAATGAGTCAGTTATGTGCTGTGTGATTGCTTCATTCATTGATTCACCGGTGGATTCATCGCAGGCTAACTACACAGGAACGTTGAATTGAGTGAGTGAAGAAGGAAGCAGGCTGCATATAATATGTGATGCCTACTTGCCAATAGAAGTTGTAATGAGAGGACGTTGAAGAGTAGGAACTGTTAGGTGTAGGCTTTCGGCGATGAGCATTATTATGACAAGTTGGATGATTAAGACGACGATGAGGCTGAATGTCTTGTTCATGTTGATGTTGATTGTGATGATGAGTGTGACGTGACGGTGATGTTGCTGTCAGTGTGAGTGAGGCTGCTTATTTAGTGAATGCGTGTGTGTGTGTGTATGTGTTGGTTGTTGGGTACGTGTTTGTTTGTGAGGGTGAGAAGGCTAGTGTCAGTGTGTAATGCGTGTTTTGAAATTGAGTGTTGGTGGGAGAGAGGCAGTCAGGCAGTCAGGGTAAGTCAGTGTGCAGTATGATATGAGGAGACAGTGTGACTGTTGATCTGTAGGTGTGGAGTGTGTGTGAGTGATAGAGATGTTGTGTATGCAATGGTTGAGTGTGTGTTGTGTGTAAGTGATGAGTGATTGATGATGACGAGTGCTTACTGCCTAGTAGGAGTAGAACTTTATTGTTTGATTAATGGGCCAATCCTCGAGGTAATGCAATACGAGGCCGACCCGTGGACGGGGTTGAGCAAGCTCACAGCACCCGTCCGTAAGGGAAAAATACAGGTAATTTCATTGGTCTCAGTTTAGAGACCGTTGCAGAAATTACACTGCAAAGAACAGATACTACACATGATCTTAGCTCAGAGAGCCGAGAAGCGATAAACACACACCGACTAAAGCCCATACCCACCCATCAATCCTACACCTTAAACTCATCAAGACATTTGCATGCATTACACTGTTCAGGCAACACACTCGCATACAACCAACACCTCAGTCACTTCATTCTCTCACAAACACCAATCAACACTAGCCTCAGCATAGACAATGTCAAAATCACGCTTCTATTCACCGAATTCGCGTCAATTCACCCAACAACACCGTCACGCCATATACTACTCATTACTGAAATTAAACTACTCATTTCACAATTCACACCAAATAACCACACTCTATCAATAATTCACTCAACCAATATAGCCAATGCATCCACCAGCACTCATGCAGATACACAACTCTCATCCATCCATCCACATACACACACTGACACACACACCGACACACACATGAAGACATGCACATCCACAAACATAATCACAAGCAGCCAGTCACCAAAGCATGCACGCACGAAAGCAAGCAAGCAAGCCAACAACTACCGCTCTCGTATAACCAGCCGGGAGGCCTATTCATCACTATCACTCCCTCTATCCACTCTAGCTAGCTGTCTCTCTATCTCTCTTCACCACGAGTATCAGGATGTTAATGAGTCAGTTATGTGCTGTGTGATTGCTTCATTCATTGATTCACCGGTGGATTCATCGCAGGCTAACTACACAGGAACGTTGAATTGAGTGAGTGAAGAAGGAAGCAGGCTGCATATAATATGTGATGCCTACTTGCCAATAGAAGTTGTAATGAGAGGACGTTGAAGAGTAGGAACTGTTAGGTGTAGGCTTTCGGCGATGAGCATTATTATGACAAGTTGGATGATTAAGACGACGATGAGGCTGAATGTCTTGTTCATGTTGATGTTGATTGTGATGATGAGTGTGACGTGACGGTGATGTTGCTGTCAGTGTGAGTGAGGCTGCTTATTTTGTGAATGCGTGTGTGTGTGTGTGTGTATGTGTTGGTTGTTGGGTACGTGTTTGTTTGTGAGGGTGAGAAGGCTAGTGTCAGTGTGTAATGCGTGTTTTGAAATTGAGTGTTGGTGGGAGAGAGGCAGTCAGGCAGTCAGGGTAAGTCAGTGTGCAGTATGATATGAGGAGACAGTGTGACTGTTGATCTGTAGGTGTGGAGTGTGTGTGAGTGATAGAGATGTTGTGTATGCAATGGTTGAGTGTGTGTTGTGTGTAAGTGATGAGTGATTGATGATGACGAGTGCTTACTAACTAGTAGGAGTAGAACTTTATTGTTTGATTAATGGGCCAATCCTCGAGGTAATGCAATACGAGGCCGACCCGTGGACGGGGTTGAGCAAGCTCACAGCACCCGTCCGTAAGGGAAAAATACAGGTAATTTCATTGGTCTCAGTTTAGAGACCGTTGCAGAAATTACACTGCAAAGAACAGATACTACACATGATCTTAGCTCAGAGAGCCGAGAAGCGATAAACACACACCGACTAAAGCCCATACCCACCCATCAATCCTACACCTTAAACTCATCAAGACATTTGCATGCATTACACTGTTCAGGCAACACACTCGCATACAACCAACACCTCAGTCACTTCATTCTCTCACAAACACCAATCAACACTAGCCTCAGCATAGACAATGTCAAAATCACGCTTCTATTCACCGAATTCGCGTCAATTCACCCAACAACACCGTCACGCCATATACTACTCATTACTGAAATTAAACTACTCATTTCACAATTCACACCAAATAACCACACTCTATCAATAATTCACTCAACCAATATAGCCAATGCATCCACCAGCACTCATGCAGATACACAACTCTCATCCATCCATCCACATACACACACTGACACACACACACACCGACACACACATGAAGACATGCACATCCACAAACATAATCACAAGCAGCCAGTCACCAAAGCATGCACGCACGAAAGCAAGCAAGCAAGCCAACAACTACCGCTCTCGTATAACCAGCCGGGAGGCCTATTCATCACTATCACTCCCTCTATCCACTCTAGCTAGCTGTCTCTCTATCTCTCTTCACCACGAGTATCAGGATGTTAATGAGTCAGTTATGTGCTGTGTGATTGCTTCATTCATTGATTCACCGGTGGATTCATCGCAGGCTAACTACACAGGAACGTTGAATTGAGTGAGTGAAGAAGGAAGCAGGCTGCATATAATATGTGATGCCTACTTGCCAATAGAAGTTGTAATGAGAGGACGTTGAAGAGTAGGAACTGTTAGGTGTAGGCTTTCGGCGATGAGCATTATTATGACAAGTTGGATGATTAAGACGACGATGAGGCTGAATGTCTTGTTCATGTTGATGTTGATTGTGATGATGAGTGTGACGCTGACGGTGATGTTGCTGTCAGTGTGAGTGAGGCTGCTTATTTTGTGTATGCGTGTGTGTGTGTGTGTGTGTATGTGTGGGTTGTTGGGTACGTGTTTGTTTGTGAGGGTGAGAAGGCTAGTGTCAGTGTGTAATGCGTGTTTTGAAATTGAGTGTTGGTGGGAGAGAGGCAGGCAGGCAGTCAGGGTAAGTCAGTGTGCAGTATGATATGAGGAGACAGTGTGACTGTTGATCTGTAGGTGTGGAGTGTGTGTGAGTGATGAGATGTTGTGTATGCAATGGTTGAGTGTGTGTTGTGTGTAAGTGATGAGTGATTGATGATGACGAGTGCTTACTAACTAGTAGGAGTAGAACTTTATTGTTTGATTAATGGGCCAATCCTCGAGGTAATGCAATACGAGGCCGACCCGTGGACGGGGTTGAGCAAGCTCACAGCACCCGTCCGTAAGGGAAAAATACAGGTAATTTCATTGGTCTCAGTTTAGAGACCGTTGCAGAAATTACACTGCAAAGAACAGATACTACACATGATCTTAGCTCAGAGAGCCGAGAAGCGATAAACACACACCGACTAAAGCCCATACCCACCCATCAATCCTACACCTTAAACTCATCAAGACATTTGCATGCATTACACTGTTCAGGCAACACACTCGCATACAACCAACACCTCAGTCACTTCATTCTCTCACAAACACCAATCAACACTAGCCTCAGCATAGACAATGTCAAAATCACGCTTCTATTCACCGAATTCGCGTCAATTCACCCAACAACACCGTCACGCCATATACTACTCATTACTGAAATTAAACTACTCATTTCACAATTCACACCAAATAACCACACTCTATCAATAATTCACTCAACCAATATAGCCAATGCATCCACCAGCACTCATGCAGATACACAACTCTCATCCATCCATCCACATACACACACTGACACACACACACACCGACACACACATGAAGACATGCACATCCACAAACATAATCACAAGCAGCCAGTCACCAAAGCATGCACGCACGAAAGCAAGCAAGCAAGCCAACAACTACCGCTCTCGTATAACCAGCCGGGAGGCCTATTCATCACTATCACTCCCTCTATCCACTCTAGCTAGCTGTCTCTCTATCTCTCTTCACCACGAGTATCAGGATGTTAATGAGTCAGTTATGTGCTGTGTGATTGCTTCATTCATTGATTCACCGGTGGATTCATCGCAGGCTAACTACACAGGAACGTTGAATTGAGTGAGTGAAGAAGGAAGCAGGCTGCATATAATATGTGATGCCTACTTGCCAATAGAAGTTGTAATGAGAGGACGTTGAAGAGTAGGAACTGTTAGGTGTAGGCTTTCGGCGATGAGCATTATTATGACAAGTTGGATGATTAAGACGACGATGAGGCTGAATGTCTTGTTCATGTTGACGTTGATTGTGATGATGAGTGTGACGCTGACGGTGATGTTGCTGTCAGTGTGAGTGAGGCTGCTTATTTTGTGTATGCGTGTGTGTGTGTGTGTGTATGTGTGGGTTGTTGGGTACGTGTTTGTTTGTGAGGGTGAGAAGGCTAGTGTCAGTGTGTAATGCGTGTTTTGAAATTGAGTGTTGGTGGGAGAGAGGCAGTCAGGCAGTCAGGGTAAGTCAGTGTGCAGTATGATATGAGGAGACAGTGTGACTGTTGATCTGTAGGTGTGGAGTGTGTGTGAGTGATAGAGATGTTGTGTATGCAATGGTTGAGTGTGTGTTGTGTGTAAGTGATGAGTGATTGATGATGACGAGTGCTTACTAACTAGTAGGAGTAGAACTTTATTGTTTGATTAATGGGCCAATCCTCGAGGTAATGCAATACGAGGCCGACCCGTGGACGGGGTTGAGCAAGCTCACAGCACCCGTCCGTAAGGGAAAAATACAGGTAATTTCATTGGTCTCAGTTTAGAGACCGTTGCAGAAATTACACTGCAAAGAACAGATACTACACATGATCTTAGCTCAGAGAGCCGAGAAGCGATAAACACACACCGACTAAAGCCCATACCCACCCATCAATCCTACACCTTAAACTCATCAAGACATTTGCATGCATTACACTGTTCAGGCAACACACTCGCATACAACCAACACCTCAGTCACTTCATTCTCTCACAAACACCAATCAACACTAGCCTCAGCATAGACAATGTCAAAATCACGCTTCTATTCACCGAATTCGCGTCAATTCACCCAACAACACCGTCACGCCATATACTACTCATTACTGAAATTAAACTACTCATTTCACAATTCACACCAAATAACCACACTCTATCAATAATTCACTCAACCAATATAGCCAATGCATCCACCAGCACTCATGCAGATACACAACTCTCATCCATCCATCCACATACACACACTGACACACACACCGACACACACATGAAGACATGCACATCCACAAACATAATCACAAGCAGCCAGTCACCAAAGCATGCACGCACGAAAGCAAGCAAGCAAGCCAACAACTACCGCTCTCGTATAACCAGCCGGGAGGCCTATTCATCACTATCACTCCCTCTATCCACTCTAGCTAGCTGTCTCTCTATCTCTCTTCACCACGAGTATCAGGATGTTAATGAGTCAGTTATGTGCTGTGTGATTGCTTCATTCATTGATTCACCGGTGGATTCATCGCAGGCTAACTACACAGGAACGTTGAATTGAGTGAGTGAAGAAGGAAGCAGGCTGCATATAATATGTGATGCCTACTTGCCAATAGAAGTTGTAATGAGAGGACGTTGAAGAGTAGGAACTGTTAGGTGTAGGCTTTCGGCGATGAGCATTATTATGACAAGTTGGATGATTAAGACGACGATGAGGCTGAATGTCTTGTTCATGTTGACGTTGATTGTGATGATGAGTGTGACGCTGACGGTGATGTTGCTGTCAGTGTGAGTGAGGCTGCTTATTTTGTGTATGCGTGTGTGTGTGTGTGTGTATGTGTGGGTTGTTGGGTACGTGTTTGTTTGTGAGGGTGAGAAGGCTAGTGTCAGTGTGTAATGCGTGTTTTGAAATTGAGTGTTGGTGGGAGAGAGGCAGTCAGGCAGTCAGGGTAAGTCAGTGTGCAGTATGATATGAGGAGACAGTGTGACTGTTGATCTGTAGGTGTGGAGTGTGTGTGAGTGATAGAGATGTTGTGTATGCAATGGTTGAGTGTGTGTTGTGTGTAAGTGATGAGTGATTGATGATGACGAGTGCTTACTGCCTAGTAGGAGTAGAACTTTATTGTTTGATTAATGGGCCAATCCTCGAGGTAATGCAATACGAGGCCGACCCGTGGACGGGGTTGAGCAAGCTCACAGCACCCGTCCGTAAGGGAAAAATACAGGTAATTTCATTGGTCTCAGTTTAGAGACCGTTGCAGAAATTACACTGCAAAGAACAGATACTACACATGATCTTAGCTCAGAGAGCCGAGAAGCGATAAACACACACCGACTAAAGCCCATACCCACCCATCAATCCTACACCTTAAACTCATCAAGACATTTGCATGCATTACACTGTTCAGGCAACACACTCGCATACAACCAACACCTCAGTCACTTCATTCTCTCACAAACACCAATCAACACTAGCCTCAGCATAGACAATGTCAAAATCACGCTTCTATTCACCGAATTCGCGTCAATTCACCCAACAACACCGTCACGCCATATACTACTCATTACTGAAATTAAACTACTCATTTCACAATTCACACCAAATAACCACACTCTATCAATAATTCACTCAACCAATATAGCCAATGCATCCACCAGCACTCATGCAGATACACAACTCTCATCCATCCATCCACATACACACACTGACACACACACCGACACACACATGAAGACATGCACATCCACAAACATAATCACAAGCAGCCAGTCACCAAAGCATGCACGCACGAAAGCAAGCAAGCAAGCCAACAACTACCGCTCTCGTATAACCAGCCGGGAGGCCTATTCATCACTATCACTCCCTCTATCCACTCTAGCTAGCTGTCTCTCTATCTCTCTTCACCACGAGTATCAGGATGTTAATGAGTCAGTTATGTGCTGTGTGATTGCTTCATTCATTGATTCACCGGTGGATTCATCGCAGGCTAACTACACAGGAACGTTGAATTGAGTGAGTGAAGAAGGAAGCAGGCTGCATATAATATGTGATGCCTACTTGCCAATAGAAGTTGTAATGAGAGGACGTTGAAGAGTAGGAACTGTTAGGTGTAGGCTTTCGTCGATGAGCATTATTATGACAAGTTGGATGATTAAGACGAGGATGAGGCTGAATGTCTTGTTCATGTTGACGTTGATTGTGATGATGAGTGTGACGTGACGGTGATGTTGCTGTCAGTGTGAGTGAGGCTGCTTATTTTGTGTATGCGTGTGTGTGTGTGTGTGTGTGTATGTGTGGGTTGTTGGGTACGTGTTTGTTTGTGAGGGTGAGAAGGCTAGTGTCAGTGTGTAATGCGTGTTTTGAAATTGAGTGTTGGTGGGAGAGAGGCAGTCAGGCAGTCAGGGTAAGTCAGTGTGCAGTATGATATGAGGAGACAGTGTGACTGTTGATCTGTAGGTGTGGAGTGTGTGTGAGTGATAGAGATGTTGTGTATGCAATGGTTGAGTGTGTGTTGTGTGTAAGTGATGAGTGATTGATGATGACGAGTGCTTACTGCCTAGTAGGAGTAGAACTTTATTGTTTGATTAATGGGCCAATCCTCGAGGTAATGCAATACGAGGCCGACCCGTGGACGGGGTTGAGCAAGCTCACAGCACCCGTCCGTAAGGGAAAAATACAGGTAATTTCATTGGTCTCAGTTTAGAGACCGTTGCAGAAATTACACTGCAAAGAACAGATACTACACATGATCTTAGCTCAGAGAGCCGAGAAGCGATAAACACACACCGACTAAAGCCCATACCCACCCATCAATCCTACACCTTAAACTCATCAAGACATTTGCATGCATTACACTGTTCAGGCAACACACTCGCATACAACCAACACCTCAGTCACTTCATTCTCTCACAAACACCAATCAACACTAGCCTCAGCATAGACAATGTCAAAATCACGCTTCTATTCACCGAATTCGCGTCAATTCACCCAACAACACCGTCACGCCATATACTACTCATTACCCAAATTAAACTACTCATTTCACAATTCACACCAAATAACCACACTCTGTCAATAATTCACTCAACCAATATAGCCAATGCATCCACCAGCACTCATGCAGATACACAACTCTCATCCATCCATCCATCCATCCACATACACACACTGACACACACACCGACACACACATGAAAACATGCACATCCACAAACATAATCACAAGCAGCCAGTCACCAAAGCATGCACGCACGAAAGCAAGCAAGCAAGCCAACAACTACCGCTCTCGTATAACCAGCCGGGAGGCCTATTCATCACTATCACTCCCTCTATCCACTCTAGCTAGCTGTCTCTCTATCTCTCTTCACCACGAGTATCAGGATGTTAATGAGTCAGTTATGTGCTGTGTGATTGCTTCATTCATTGATTCACCGGTGGATTCATCGCAGGCTAACTACACAGGAACGTTGAATTGAGTGAGTGAAGAAGGAAGCAGGCTGCATATAATATGTGATGCCTACTTGCCAATAGAAGTTGTAATGAGAGGACGTTGAAGAGTAGGAACTGTTAGGTGTAGGCTTTCGTCGATGAGCATTATTATGACAAGTTGGATGATTAAGACGAGGATGAGGCTGAATGTCTTGTTCATGTTGACGTTGATTGTGATGATGAGTGTGAGTGACGGTGATGTTGCTGTCAGTGTGAGTGAGGCTGCTTATTTTGTGTATGCGTGTGTGTGTGTGTGTGTATGTGTGGGTTGTTGGGTACGTGTTTGTTTGTGAGGGTGAGAAGGCTAGTGTCAGTGTGTAATGCGTGTTTTGAAATTGAGTGTTGGTGGGAGAGAGGCAGTCAGGCAGTCAGGGTAAGTCAGTGTGCAGTATGATATGAGGAGAGAGTGTGACTGTTGATCTGTAGGTGTGGAGTGTGTGTGAGTGATAGAGATGTTGTGTATGCAATGGTTGAGTGTGTGTTGTGTGTAAGTGATGAGTGATTGATGATGACGAGTGCTTACTGCCTAGTAGGAGTAGAACTTTATTGTTTGATTAATGGGCCAATCCTCGAGGTAATGCAATACGAGGCCGACCCGTGGACGGGGTTGAGCAAGCTCACAGCACCCGTCCGTAAGGGAAAAATACAGGTAATTTCATTGGTCTCAGTTTAGAGACCGTTGCAGAAATTACACTGCAAAGAACAGATACTACACATGATCTTAGCTCAGAGAGCCGAGAAGCGATAAACACACACCGACTAAAGCCCATACCCACCCATCAATCCTACACCTTAAACTCATCAAGACATTTGCATGCATTACACTGTTCAGGCAACACACTCGCATACAACCAACACCTCAGTCACTTCATTCTCTCACAAACACCAATCAACACTAGCCTCAGCATAGACAATGTCAAAATCACGCTTCTATTCACCGAATTCGCGTCAATTCACCCAACAACACCGTCACGCCATATACTACTCATTACCCAAATTAAACTACTCATTTCACAATTCACACCAAATAACCACACTCTATCAATAATTCACTCAACCAATATAGCCAATGCATCCACCAGCACTCATGCAGATACACAACTCTCATCCATCCATCCATCCATCCACACACATACACACACTGACACACACACCGACACACACATGAAAACATGCACATCCACAAACATAATCACAAGCAGCCAGTCACCAAAGCATGCACGCACGAAAGCAAGCAAGCAAGCCAACAACTACCGCTCTCGTATAACCAGCCGGGAGGCCTATTCATCACTATCACTCCCTCTATCCACTCTAGCTAGCTGTCTCTCTATCTCTCTTCACCACGAGTATCAGGATGTTAATGAGTCAGTTATGTGCTGTGTGATTGCTTCATTCATTGATTCACCGGTGGATTCATCGCAGGCTAACTACACAGGAACGTTGAATTGAGTGAGTGAAGAAGGAAGCAGGCTGCATATAATATGTGATGCCTACTTGCCAATAGAAGTTGTAATGAGAGGACGTTGAAGAGTAGGAACTGTTAGGTGTAGGCTTTCGTCGATGAGCATTATTATGACAAGTTGGATGATTAAGACGAGGATGAGGCTGAATGTCTTGTTCATGTTGACGTTGATTGTGATGATGAGTGTGAGTGACGGTGATGTTGCTGTCAGTGTGAGTGAGGCTGCTTATTTTGTGAATGCGTGTGTGTGTGTGTGTGTGTATGTGTTGGTTGTTGGGTACGTGTTTGTTTGTGAGGGTGAGAAGGCTAGTGTCAGTGTGTAATGCGTGTTTTGAAATTGAGTGTTGGTGGGAGAGAGGCAGTCAGGCAGTCAGGGTAAGTCAGTGTGCAGTATGATATGAGGAGACAGTGTGACTGTTGATCTGTAGGTGTGGAGTGTGTGTGAGTGATAGAGATGTTGTGTATGCAATGGTTGAGTGTGTGTTGTGTGTAAGTGATGAGTGATTGATGATGACGAGTGCTTACTGCCTAGTAGGAGTAGAACTTTATTGTTTGATTAATGGGCCAATCCTCGAGGTAATGCAATACGAGGCCGACCCGTGGACGGGGTTGAGCAAGCTCACAGCACCCGTCCGTAAGGGAAAAATACAGGTAATTTCATTGGTCTCAGTTTAGAGACCGTTGCAGAAATTACACTGCAAAGAACAGATACTACACATGATCTTAGCTCAGAGAGCCGAGAAGCGATAAACACACACCGACTAAAGCCCATACCCACCCATCAATCCTACACCTTAAACTCATCAAGACATTTGCATGCATTACACTGTTCAGGCAACACACTCGCATACAACCAACACCTCAGTCACTTCATTCTCTCACAAACACCAATCAACACTAGCCTCAGCATAGACAATGTCAAAATCACGCTTCTATTCACCGAATTCGCGTCAATTCACCCAACAACACCGTCACGCCATATACTACTCATTACCCAAATTAAACTACTCATTTCACAATTCACACCAAATAACCACACTCTATCAATAATTCACTCAACCAATATAGCCAATGCATCCACCAGCACTCATGCAGATACACAACTCTCATCCATCCATCCATCCACACACATACACACACTGACACACACACCGACACACACATGAAAACATGCACATCCACAAACATAATCACAAGCAGCCAGTCACCAAAGCATGCACGCACGAAAGCAAGCAAGCAAGCCAACAACTACCGCTCTCGTATAACCAGCCGGGAGGCCTATTCATCACTATCACTCCCTCTATCCACTCTAGCTAGCTGTCTCTCTATCTCTCTTCACCACGAGTATCAGGATGTTAATGAGTCAGTTATGTGCTGTGTGATTGCTTCATTCATTGATTCACCGGTGGATTCATCGCAGGCTAACTACACAGGAACGTTGAATTGAGTGAGTGAAGAAGGAAGCAGGCTGCATATAATATGTGATGCCTACTTGCCAATAGAAGTTGTAATGAGAGGACGTTGAAGAGTAGGAACTGTTAGGTGTAGGCTTTCGTCGATGAGCATTATTATGACAAGTTGGATGATTAAGACGAGGATGAGGCTGAATGTCTTGTTCATGTTGACGTTGATTGTGATGATGAGTGTGAGTGACGGTGATGTTGCTGTCAGTGTGAGTGAGGCTGCTTATTTTGTGTATGCGTGTGTGTGTGTGTGTGTGATGTGTGGGTTGTTGGGTACGTGTTTGTTTGTGAGGGTGAGAAGGCTAGTGTCAGTGTGTAATGCGTGTTTTGAAATTGAGTGTTGGTGGGAGAGAGGCAGTCAGGCAGTCAGGGTAAGTCAGTGTGCAGTATGATATGAGGAGAGAGTGTGACTGTTGATCTGTAGGTGTGGAGTGTGTGTGAGTGATAGAGATGTTGTGTATGCAATGGTTGAGTGTGTGTTGTGTGTAAGTGATGAGTGATTGATGATGACGAGTGCTTACTGCCTAGTAGGAGTAGAACTTTATTGTTTGATTAATGGGCCAATCCTCGAGGTAATGCAATACGAGGCCGACCCGTGGACGGGGTTGAGCAAGCTCACAGCACCCGTCCGTAAGGGAAAAATACAGGTAATTTCATTGGTCTCAGTTTAGAGACCGTTGCAGAAATTACACTGCAAAGAACAGATACTACACATGATCTTAGCTCAGAGAGCCGAGAAGCGATAAACACACACCGACTAAAGCCCATACCCACCCATCAATCCTACACCTTAAACTCATCAAGACATTTGCATGCATTACACTGTTCAGGCAACACACTCGCATACAACCAACACCTCAGTCACTTCATTCTCTCACAAACACCAATCAACACTAGCCTCAGCATAGACAATGTCAAAATCACGCTTCTATTCACCGAATTCGCGTCAATTCACCCAACAACACCGTCACGCCATATACTACTCATTACCCAAATTAAACTACTCATTTCACAATTCACACCAAATAACCACACTCTATCAATAATTCACTCAACCAATATAGCCAATGCATCCACCAGCACTCATGCAGATACACAACTCTCATCCATCCATCCACATACACACACTGACACACACACCGACACACACATGAAAACATGCACATCCACAAACATAATCACAAGCAGCCAGTCACCAAAGCATGCACGCACGAAAGCAAGCAAGCAAGCAAGCCAACAACTACCGCTCTCGTATAACCAGCCGGGAGGCCTATTCATCACTATCACTCCCTCTATCCACTCTAGCTAGCTGTCTCTCTATCTCTCTTCACCACGAGTATCAGGATGTTAATGAGTCAGTTATGTGCTGTGTGATTGCTTCATTCATTGATTCACCGGTGGATTCATCGCAGGCTAACTACACAGGAACGTTGAATTGAGTGAGTGAAGAAGGAAGCAGGCTGCATATAATATGTGATGCCTACTTGCCAATAGAAGTTGTAATGAGAGGACGTTGAAGAGTAGGAACTGTTAGGTGTAGGCTTTCGTCGATGAGCATTATTATGACAAGTTGGATGATTAAGACGAGGATGAGGCTGAATGTCTTGTTCATGTTGACGTTGATTGTGATGATGAGTGTGAGCTGACGGTGATGTTGCTGTCAGTGTGAGTGAGGCTGCTTATTTTGTGTATGCGTGTGTGTGTGTGTGTGTATGTGTGGGTTGTTGGGTACGTGTTTGTTTGTGAGGGTGAGAAGGCTAGTGTCAGTGGGTAATGCGTGTTTTGAAATTGAGTGTTGGTGGGAGAGAGGCAGTCAGGCAGTCAGGGTAAGTCAGTGTGCAGTATGATATGAGGAGAGAGTGTGACTGTTGATCTGTAGGTGTGGAGTGTGTGTGAGTGATAGAGATGTTGTGTATGCAATGGTTGAGTGTGTGTTGTGTGTAAGTGATGAGTGATTGATGATGACGAGTGCTTACTGCCTAGTAGGAGTAGAACTTTATTGTTTGATTAATGGGCCAATCCTCGAGGTAATGCAATACGAGGCCGACCCGTGGACGGGGTTGAGCAAGCTCACAGCACCCGTCCGTAAGGGAAAAATACAGGTAATTTCATTGGTCTCAGTTTAGAGACCGTTGCAGAAATTACACTGCAAAGAACAGATACTACACATGATCTTAGCTCAGAGAGCCGAGAAGCGATAAACACACACCGACTAAAGCCCATACCCACCCATCAATCCTACACCTTAAACTCATCAAGACATTTGCATGCATTACACTGTTCAGGCAACACACTCGCATACAACCAACACCTCAGTCACTTCATTCTCTCACAAACACCAATCAACACTAGCCTCAGCATAGACAATGTCAAAATCACGCTTCTATTCACCGAATTCGCGTCAATTCACCCAACAACACCGTCACGCCATATACTACTCATTACCCAAATTAAACTACTCATTTCACAATTCACACCAAATAACCACACTCTATCAATAATTCACTCAACCAATATAGCCAATGCATCCACCAGCACTCATGCAGATACACAACTCTCATCCATCCATCCATCCACACACATACACACACTGACACACACACCGACACACACATGAAGACATGCACATCCACAAACATAATCACAAGCAGCCAGTCACCAAAGCATGCACGCACGAAAGCAAGCAAGCAAGCCAACAACTACCGCTCTCGTATAACCAGCCGGGAGGCCTATTCATCACTATCACTCCCTCTATCCACTCTAGCTAGCTGTCTCTCTATCTCTCTTCACCACGAGTATCAGGATGTTAATGAGTCAGTTATGTGCTGTGTGATTGCTTCATTCATTGATTCACCGGTGGATTCATCGCAGGCTAACTACACAGGAACGTTGAATTGAGTGAGTGAAGAAGGAAGCAGGCTGCATATAATATGTGATGCCTACTTGCCAATAGAAGTTGTAATGAGAGGACGTTGAAGAGTAGGAACTGTTAGGTGTAGGCTTTCGTCGATGAGCATTATTATGACAAGTTGGATGATTAAGACGAGGATGAGGCTGAATGTCTTGTTCATGTTGACGTTGATTGTGATGATGAGTGTGACGCTGACGGTGATGTTGCTGTCAGTGTGAGTGAGGCTGCTTATTTTGTGAATGCGTGTGTGTGTGTGTGTGTATGTGTGGGTTGTTGGGTACGTGTTTGTTTGTGAGGGTGAGAAGGCTAGTGTCAGTGTGTAATGCGTGTTTTGAAATTGAGTGTTGGTGGGAGAGAGGCAGTCAGGCAGTCAGGGTAAGTCAGTGTGCAGTATGATATGAGGAGAGAGTGTGACTGTTGATCTGTAGGTGTGGAGTGTGTGTGAGTGATAGAGATGTTGTGTATGCAATGGTTGAGTGTGTGTTGTGTGTAAGTGATGAGTGATTGATGATGACGAGTGCTTACTGCCTAGTAGGAGTAGAACTTTATTGTTTGATTAATGGGCCAATCCTCGAGGTAATGCAATACGAGGCCGACCCGTGGACGGGGTTGAGCAAGCTCACAGCACCCGTCCGTAAGGGAAAAATACAGGTAATTTCATTGGTCTCAGTTTAGAGACCGTTGCAGAAATTACACTGCAAAGAACAGATACTACACATGATCTTAGCTCAGAGAGCCGAGAAGCGATAAACACACACCGACTAAAGCCCATACCCACCCATCAATCCTACACCTTAAACTCATCAAGACATTTGCATGCATTACACTGTTCAGGCAACACACTCGCATACAACCAACACCTCAGTCACTTCATTCTCTCACAAACACCAATCAACACTAGCCTCAGCATAGACAATGTCAAAATCACGCTTCTATTCACCGAATTCGCGTCAATTCACCCAACAACACCGTCACGCCATATACTACTCATTACCCAAATTAAACTACTCATTTCACAATTCACACCAAATAACCACACTCTATCAATAATTCACTCAACCAATATAGCCAATGCATCCACCAGCACTCATGCAGATACACAACTCTCATCCATCCATCCATCCATCCACACATACACACACTGACACACACACCGACACACACATGAAAACATGCACATCCACAAACATAATCACAAGCAGCCAGTCACCAAAGCATGCACGCACGAAAGCAAGCAAGCAAGCCAACAACTACCGCTCTCGTATAACCAGCCGGGAGGCCTATTCATCACTATCACTCCCTCTATCCACTCTAGCTAGCTGTCTCTCTATCTCTCTTCACCACGAGTATCAGGATGTTAATGAGTCAGTTATGTGCTGTGTGATTGCTTCATTCATTGATTCACCGGTGGATTCATCGCAGGCTAACTACACAGGAACGTTGAATTGAGTGAGTGAAGAAGGAAGCAGGCTGCATATAATATGTGATGCCTACTTGCCAATAGAAGTTGTAATGAGAGGACGTTGAAGAGTAGGAACTGTTAGGTGTAGGCTTTCGTCGATGAGCATTATTATGACAAGTTGGATGATTAAGACGAGGATGAGGCTGAATGTCTTGTTCATGTTGACGTTGATTGTGATGATGAGTGTGAGGCTGACGGTGATGTTGCTGTCAGTGTGAGTGAGGCTGCTTATTTTGTGAATGCGTGTGTGTGTGTGTGTGTATGTGTGGGTTGTTGGGTACGTGTTTGTTTGTGAGGGTGAGAAGGCTAGTGTCAGTGTGTAATGCGTGTTTTGAAATTGAGTGTTGGTGGGAGAGAGGCAGTCAGGCAGTCAGGGTAAGTCAGTGTGCAGTATGATATGAGGAGAGAGTGTGACTGTTGATCTGTAGGTGTGGAGTGTGTGTGAGTGATAGAGATGTTGTGTATGCAATGGTTGAGTGTGTGTTGTGTGTAAGTGATGAGTGATTGATGATGACGAGTGCTTACTGCCTAGTAGGAGTAGAACTTTATTGTTTGATTAATGGGCCAATCCTCGAGGTAATGCAATACGAGGCCGACCCGTGGACGGGGTTGAGCAAGCTCACAGCACCCGTCCGTAAGGGAAAAATACAGGTAATTTCATTGGTCTCAGTTTAGAGACCGTTGCAGAAATTACACTGCAAAGAACAGATACTACACATGATCTTAGCTCAGAGAGCCGAGAAGCGATAAACACACACCGACTAAAGCCCATACCCACCCATCAATCCTACACCTTAAACTCATCAAGACATTTGCATGCATTACACTGTTCAGGCAACACACTCGCATACAACCAACACCTCAGTCACTTCATTCTCTCACAAACACCAATCAACACTAGCCTCAGCATAGACAATGTCAAAATCACGCTTCTATTCACCGAATTCGCGTCAATTCACCCAACAACACCGTCACGCCATATACTACTCATTACCCAAATTAAACTACTCATTTCACAATTCACACCAAATAACCACACTCTATCAATAATTCACTCAACCAATATAGCCAATGCATCCACCAGCACTCATGCAGATACACAACTCTCATCCATCCATCCATCCATCCACACACATACACACACTGACACACACACCGACACACACATGAAAACATGCACATCCACAAACATAATCACAAGCAGCCAGTCACCAAAGCATGCACGCACGAAAGCAAGCAAGCAAGCCAACAACTACCGCTCTCGTATAACCAGCCGGGAGGCCTATTCATCACTATCACTCCCTCTATCCACTCTAGCTAGCTGTCTCTCTATCTCTCTTCACCACGAGTATCAGGATGTTAATGAGTCAGTTATGTGCTGTGTGATTGCTTCATTCATTGATTCACCGGTGGATTCATCGCAGGCTAACTACACAGGAACGTTGAATTGAGTGAGTGAAGAAGGAAGCAGGCTGCATATAATATGTGATGCCTACTTGCCAATAGAAGTTGTAATGAGAGGACGTTGAAGAGTAGGAACTGTTAGGTGTAGGCTTTCGTCGATGAGCATTATTATGACAAGTTGGATGATTAAGACGAGGATGAGGCTGAATGTCTTGTTCATGTTGACGTTGATTGTGATGATGAGTGTGAGGCTGACGGTGATGTTGCTGTCAGTGTGAGTGAGGCTGCTTATTTTGTGAATGCGTGTGTGTGTGTGTGTGTATGTGTGGGTTGTTGGGTACGTGTTTGTTTGTGAGGGTGAGAAGGCTAGTGTCAGTGTGTAATGCGTGTTTTGAAATTGAGTGTTGGTGGGAGAGAGGCAGTCAGGCAGTCAGGGTAAGTCAGTGTGCAGTATGATATGAGGAGAGAGTGTGACTGTTGATCTGTAGGTGTGGAGTGTGTGTGAGTGATAGAGATGTTGTGTATGCAATGGTTGAGTGTGTGTTGTGTGTAAGTGATGAGTGATTGATGATGACGAGTGCTTACTGCCTAGTAGGAGTAGAACTTTATTGTTTGATTAATGGGCCAATCCTCGAGGTAATGCAATACGAGGCCGACCCGTGGACGGGGTTGAGCAAGCTCACAGCACCCGTCCGTAAGGGAAAAATACAGGTAATTTCATTGGTCTCAGTTTAGAGACCGTTGCAGAAATTACACTGCAAAGAACAGATACTACACATGATCTTAGCTCAGAGAGCCGAGAAGCGATAAACACACACCGACTAAAGCCCATACCCACCCATCAATCCTACACCTTAAACTCATCAAGACATTTGCATGCATTACACTGTTCAGGCAACACACTCGCATACAACCAACACCTCAGTCACTTCATTCTCTCACAAACACCAATCAACACTAGCCTCAGCATAGACAATGTCAAAATCACGCTTCTATTCACCGAATTCGCGTCAATTCACCCAACAACACCGTCACGCCATATACTACTCATTACCCAAATTAAACTACTCATTTCACAATTCACACCAAATAACCACACTCTATCAATAATTCACTCAACCAATATAGCCAATGCATCCACCAGCACTCATGCAGATACACAACTCTCATCCATCCATCCATCCATCCATCCACATACACACACTGACACACACACCGACACACACATGAAAACATGCACATCCACAAACATAATCACAAGCAGCCAGTCACCAAAGCATGCACGCACGAAAGCAAGCAAGCAAGCCAACAACTACCGCTCTCGTATAACCAGCCGGGAGGCCTATTCATCACTATCACTCCCTCTATCCACTCTAGCTAGCTGTCTCTCTATCTCTCTTCACCACGAGTATCAGGATGTTAATGAGTCAGTTATGTGCTGTGTGATTGCTTCATTCATTGATTCACCGGTGGATTCATCGCAGGCTAACTACACAGGAACGTTGAATTGAGTGAGTGAAGAAGGAAGCAGGCTGCATATAATATGTGATGCCTACTTGCCAATAGAAGTTGTAATGAGAGGACGTTGAAGAGTAGGAACTGTTAGGTGTAGGCTTTCGTCGATGAGCATTATTATGACAAGTTGGATGATTAAGACGAGGATGAGGCTGAATGTCTTGTTGATGTTGACGTTGATTGTGATGATGAGTGTGAGGCTGACGGTGATGTTGCTGTCAGTGTGAGTGAGGCTGCTTAGTTTGTGAATGCGTGTGTGTGTGTGTGTGTGTGTATGTGTGGGTTGTTGGGTACGTGTTTGTTTGTGAGGGTGAGAAGGCTAGTGTCAGTGTGTAATGCGTGTTTTGAAATTGAGTGTTGGTGGGAGAGAGGCAGTCAGGCAGTCAGGGTAAGTCAGTGTGCAGTATGATATGAGGAGAGAGTGTGACTGTTGATCTGTAGGTGTGGAGTGTGTGTGAGTGATAGAGATGTTGTGTATGCAATGGTTGAGTGTGTGTTGTGTGTAAGTGATGAGTGATTGATGATGACGAGTGCTTACTGCCTAGTAGGAGTAGAACTTTATTGTTTGATTAATGGGCCAATCCTCGAGGTAATGCAATACGAGGCCGACCCGTGGACGGGGTTGAGCAAGCTCACAGCACCCGTCCGTAAGGGAAAAATACAGGTAATTTCATTGGTCTCAGTTTAGAGACCGTTGCAGAAATTACACTGCAAAGAACAGATACTACACATGATCTTAGCTCAGAGAGCCGAGAAGCGATAAACACACACCGACTAAAGCCCATACCCACCCATCAATCCTACACCTTAAACTCATCAAGACATTTGCATGCATTACACTGTTCAGGCAACACACTCGCATACAACCAACACCTCAGTCACTTCATTCTCTCACAAACACCAATCAACACTAGCCTCAGCATAGACAATGTCAAAATCACGCTTCTATTCACCGAATTCGCGTCAATTCACCCAACAACACCGTCACGCCATATACTACTCATTACCCAAATTAAACTACTCATTTCACAATTCACACCAAATAACCACACTCTATCAATAATTCACTCAACCAATATAGCCAATGCATCCACCAGCACTCATGCAGATACACAACTCTCATCCATCCATCCATCCATCCATCCACATACACACACTGACACACACACCGACACACACATGAAAACATGCACATCCACAAACATAATCACAAGCAGCCAGTCACCAAAGCATGCACGCACGAAAGCAAGCAAGCAAGCCAACAACTACCGCTCTCGTATAACCAGCCGGGAGGCCTATTCATCACTATCACTCCCTCTATCCACTCTAGCTAGCTGTCTCTCTATCTCTCTTCACCACGAGTATCAGGATGTTAATGAGTCAGATATGTGCTGTATGATTGCTTCATTCATTGATTCACCGGTGGATTCATCGCAGGCTAACTACACAGGAACGTTGAATTGAGTGAGTGAAGAAGGAAGCAGGCTGCATATAATATGTGATGCCTACTTGCCAATAGAAGTTGTAATGAGAGGACGTTGAAGAGTAGGAACTGTTAGGTGTAGGCTTTCGTCGATGAGCATTATTATGACAAGTTGGATGATTAAGACGAGGATGAGGCTGAATGTCTTGTTGATGTTGACGTTGATTGTGATGATGAGTGTGAGGCTGACGGTGATGTTGCTGTCAGTGTGAGTGAGGCTGCTTAGTTTGTGAATGCGTGTGTGTGTGTGTGTGTATGTGTGGGTTGTTGGGTACGTGTTTGTTTGTGAGGGTGAGAAGGCTAGTGTCAGTGTGTAATGCGTGTTTTGAAATTGAGTGTTGGTGGGAGAGAGGCAGTCAGGCAGTCAGGGTAAGTCAGTGTGCAGTATGATATGAGGAGAGAGTGTGACTGTTGATCTGTAGGTGTGGAGTGTGTGTGAGTGATAGAGATGTTGTGTATGCAATGGTTGAGTGTGTGTTGTGTGTAAGTGATGAGTGATTGATGATGACGAGTGCTTACTGCCTAGTAGGAGTAGAACTTTATTGTTTGATTAATGGGCCAATCCTCGAGGTAATGCAATACGAGGCCGACCCGTGGACGGGGTTGAGCAAGCTCACAGCACCCGTCCGTAAGGGAAAAATACAGGTAATTTCATTGGTCTCAGTTTAGAGACCGTTGCAGAAATTACACTGCAAAGAACAGATACTACACATGATCTTAGCTCAGAGAGCCGAGAAGCGATAAACACACACCGACTAAAGCCCATACCCACCCATCAATCCTACACCTTAAACTCATCAAGACATTTGCATGCATTACACTGTTCAGGCAACACACTCGCATACAACCAACACCTCAGTCACTTCATTCTCTCACAAACACCAATCAACACTAGCCTCAGCATAGACAATGTCAAAATCACGCTTCTATTCACCGAATTCGCGTCAATTCACCCAACAACACCGTCACGCCATATACTACTCATTACCCAAATTAAACTACTCATTTCACATTTCACACCAAATAACCACACTCTATCAATAATTCACTCAACCAATATAGCCAATGCATCCACCAGCACTCATGCAGATACACAACTCTCATCCATCCATCCATCCATCCATCCACATACACACACTGACACACACACCGACACACACATGAAAACATGCACATCCACAAACATAATCACAAGCAGCCAGTCACCAAAGCATGCACGCACGAAAGCAAGCAAGCAAGCCAACAACTACCGCTCTCGTATAACCAGCCGGGAGGCCTATTCATCACTATCACTCCCTCTATCCACTCTAGCTAGCTGTCTCTCTATCTCTCTTCACCACGAGTATCAGGATGTTAATGAGTCAGATATGTGCTGTATGATTGCTTCATTCATTGATTCACCGGTGGATTCATCGCAGGCTAACTACACAGGAACGTTGAATTGAGTGAGTGAAGAAGGAAGCAGGCTGCATATAATATGTGATGCCTACTTGCCAATAGAAGTTGTAATGAGAGGACGTTGAAGAGTAGGAACTGTTAGGTGTAGGCTTTCGTCGATGAGCATTATTATGACAAGTTGGATGATTAAGACGAGGATGAGGCTGAATGTCTTGTTGATGTTGACGTTGATTGTGATGATGAGTGTGAGGCTGACGGTGATGTTGCTGTCAGTGTGAGTGAGGCTGCTTAGTTTGTGAATGCGTGTGTGTGTGTGTGTGTATGTGTGGATTGTTGTGTACGTGTTTGTTTGTGAGGGTGAGAAGGCTAGTGTCAGTGTGTAATGCGTGTTTTGAAATTGAGTGTTGGTGGGAGAGAGGCAGTCAGGCAGTCAGGGTAAGTCAGTGTGCAGTATGATATGAGGAGAGAGTGTGACTGTTGATCTGTAGGTGTGGAGTGTGTGTGAGTGATAGAGATGTTGTGTATGCAATGGTTGAGTGTGTGTTGTGTGTAAGTGATGAGTGATTGATGATGACGAGTGCTTACTGCCTAGTAGGAGTAGAACTTTATTGTTTGATTAATGGGCCAATCCTCGAGGTAATGCAATACGAGGCCGACCCGTGGACGGGGTTGAGCAAGCTCACAGCACCCGTCCGTAAGGGAAAAATACAGGTAATTTCATTGGTCTCAGTTTAGAGACCGTTGCAGAAATTACACTGCAAAGAACAGATACTACACATGATCTTAGCTCAGAGAGCCGAGAAGCGATAAACACACACCGACTAAAGCCCATACCCACCCATCAATCCTACACCTTAAACTCATCAAGACATTTGCATGCATTACACTGTTCAGGCAACACACTCGCATACAACCAACACCTCAGTCACTTCATTCTCTCACAAACACCAATCAACACTAGCCTCAGCATAGACAATGTCAAAATCACGCTTCTATTCACCGAATTCGCGTCAATTCACCCAACAACACCGTCACGCCATATACTACTCATTACCCAAATTAAACTACTCATTTCACAATTCACACCAAATAACCACACTCTATCAATAATTCACTCAACCAATATAGCCAATGCATCCACCAGCACTCATGCAGATACACAACTCTCATCCATCCATCCATCCATCCACACATACACACACTGACACACACACCGACACACACATGAAAACATGCACATCCACAAACATAATCACAAGCAGCCAGTCACCAAAGCATGCACGCACGAAAGCAAGCAAGCAAGCCAACAACTACCGCTCTCGTATAACCAGCCGGGAGGCCTATTCATCACTATCACTCCCTCTATCCACTCTAGCTAGCTGTCTCTCTATCTCTCTTCACCACGAGTATCAGGATGTTAATGAGTCAGATATGTGCTGTATGATTGCTTCATTCATTGATTCACCGGTGGATTCATCGCAGGCTAACTACACAGGAACGTTGAATTGAGTGAGTGAAGAAGGAAGCAGGCTGCATATAATATGTGATGCCTACTTGCCAATAGAAGTTGTAATGAGAGGACGTTGAAGAGTAGGAACTGTTAGGTGTAGGCTTTCGTCGATGAGCATTATTATGACAAGTTGGATGATTAAGACGAGGATGAGGCTGAATGTCTTGTTGATGTTGACGTTGATTGTGATGATGAGTGTGAGGCTGACGGTGATGTTGCTGTCAGTGTGAGTGAGGCTGCTTAGTTTGTGAATGCGTGTGTGTGTGTGTGTGTGTATGTGTGGATTGTTGGGTACGTGTTTGTTTGTGAGGGTGAGAAGGCTAGTGTCAGTGTGTAATGCGTGTTTTGAAATTGAGTGTTGGTGGGAGAGAGGCAGTCAGGCAGTCAGGGTAAGTCAGTGTGCAGTATGATATGAGGAGAGAGTGTGACTGTTGATCTGTAGGTGTGGAGTGTGTGTGAGTGATAGAGATGTTGTGTATGCAATGGTTGAGTGTGTGTTGTGTGTAAGTGATGAGTGATTGATGATGACGAGTGCTTACTGCCTAGTAGGAGTAGAACTTTATTGTTTGATTAATGGGCCAATCCTCGAGGTAATGCAATACGAGGCCGACCCGTGGACGGGGTTGAGCAAGCTCACAGCACCCGTCCGTAAGGGAAAAATACAGGTAATTTCATTGGTCTCAGTTTAGAGACCGTTGCAGAAATTACACTGCAAAGAACAGATACTACACATGATCTTAGCTCAGAGAGCCGAGAAGCGATAAACACACACCGACTAAAGCCCATACCCACCCATCAATCCTACACCTTAAACTCATCAAGACATTTGCATGCATTACACTGTTCAGGCAACACACTCGCATACAACCAACACCTCAGTCACTTCATTCTCTCACAAACACCAATCAACACTAGCCTCAGCATAGACAATGTCAAAATCACGCTTCTATTCACCGAATTCGCGTCAATTCACCCAACAACACCGTCACGCCATATACTACTCATTACCCAAATTAAACTACTCATTTCACATTTCACACCAAATAACCACACTCTATCAATAATTCACTCAACCAATATAGCCAATGCATCCACCAGCACTCATGCAGATACACAACTCTCATCCATCCATCCATCCATCCATCCACATACACACACTGACACACACACCGACACACACATGAAAACATGCACATCCACAAACATAATCACAAGCAGCCAGTCACCAAAGCATGCACGCACGAAAGCAAGCAAGCAAGCCAACAACTACCGCTCTCGTATAACCAGCCGGGAGGCCTATTCATCACTATCACTCCCTCTATCCACTCTAGCTAGCTGTCTCTCTATCTCTCTTCACCACGAGTATCAGGATGTTAATGAGTCAGATATGTGCTGTATGATTGCTTCATTCATTGATTCACCGGTGGATTCATCGCAGGCTAACTACACAGGAACGTTGAATTGAGTGAGTGAAGAAGGAAGCAGGCTGCATATAATATGTGATGCCTACTTGCCAATAGAAGTTGTAATGAGAGGACGTTGAAGAGTAGGAACTGTTAGGTGTAGGCTTTCGTCGATGAGCATTATTATGACAAGTTGGATGATTAAGACGAGGATGAGGCTGAATGTCTTGTTGATGTTGACGTTGATTGTGATGATGAGTGTGAGGCTGACGGTGATGTTGCTGTCAGTGTGAGTGAGGCTGCTTAGTTTGTGAATGCGTGTGTGTGTGTGTGTGTGTGTATGTGTGGGTTGTTGGGTACGTGTTTGTTTGTGAGGGTGAGAAGGCTAGTGTCAGTGTGTAATGCGTGTTTTGAAATTGAGTGTTGGTGGGAGAGAGGCAGTCAGGAGTAAGTCAGTGTGCAGTATGATATGAGGAGACAGTGTGACTGTTGATCTGTAGGTGTGGAGTGTGTGTGAGTGATAGAGATGTTGTGTATGCAATGGTTGAGTGTGTGTTGTGTGTAAGTGATGAGTGATTGATGATGACGAGTGCTTACTGCCTAGTAGGAGTAGAACTTTATTGTTTGATTAATGGGCCAATCCTCGAGGTAATGCAATACGAGGCCGACCCGTGGACGGGGTTGAGCAAGCTCACAGCACCCGTCCGTAAGGGAAAAATACAGGTAATTTCATTGGTCTCAGTTTAGAGACCGTTGCAGAAATTACACTGCAAAGAACAGATACTACACATGATCTTAGCTCAGAGAGCCGAGAAGCGATAAACACACACCGACTAAAGCCCATACCCACCCATCAATCCTACACCTTAAACTCATCAAGACATTTGCATGCATTACACTGTTCAGGCAACACACTCGCATACAACCAACACCTCAGTCACTTCATTCTCTCACAAACACCAATCAACACTAGCCTCAGCATAGACAATGTCAAAATCACGCTTCTATTCACCGAATTCGCGTCAATTCACCCAACAACACCGTCACGCCATATACTACTCATTACCCAAATTAAACTACTCATTTCACATTTCACACCAAATAACCACACTCTATCAATAATTCACTCAACCAATATAGCCAATGCATCCACCAGCACTCATGCAGATACACAACTCTCATCCATCCATCCATCCATCCATCCACATACACACACTGACACACACACCGACACACACATGAAGACATGCACATCCACAAACATAATCACAAGCAGCCAGTCACCAAAGCATGCACGCACGAAAGCAAGCAAGCAAGCCAACAACTACCGCTCTCGTATAACCAGCCGGGAGGCCTATTCATCACTATCACTCCCTCTATCCACTCTAGCTAGCTGTCTCTCTATCTCTCTTCACCACGAGTATCAGGATGTTAATGAGTCAGATATGTGCTGTATGATTGCTTCATTCATTGATTCACCGGTGGATTCATCGCAGGCTAACTACACAGGAACGTTGAATTGAGTGAGTGAAGAAGGAAGCAGGCTGCATATAATATGTGATGCCTACTTGCCAATAGAAGTTGTAATGAGAGGACGTTGAAGAGTAGGAACTGTTAGGTGTAGGCTTTCGTCGATGAGCATTATTATGACAAGTTGGATGATTAAGACGAGGATGAGGCTGAATGTCTTGTTGATGTTGACGTTGATTGTGATGATGAGTGTGAGGCTGACGGTGATGTTGCTGTCAGTGTGAGTGAGGCTGCTTAGTTTGTGAATGCGTGTGTGTGTGTGTGTGTGTATGTGTGGATTGTTGTGTACGTGTTTGTTTGTGAGGGTGAGAAGGCTAGTGTCAGTGTGTAATGCGTGTTTTGAAATTGAGTGTTGGTGGGAGAGAGGCAGTCAGGCAGTCAGGGTAAGTCAGTGTGCAGTATGATATGAGGAGAGAGTGTGACTGTTGATCTGTAGGTGTGGAGTGTGTGTGAGTGATAGAGATGTTGTGTATGCAATGGTTGAGTGTGTGTTGTGTGTAAGTGATGAGTGATTGATGATGACGAGTGCTTACTGCCTAGTAGGAGTAGAACTTTATTGTTTGATTAATGGGCCAATCCTCGAGGTAATGCAATACGAGGCCGACCCGTGGACGGGGTTGAGCAAGCTCACAGCACCCGTCCGTAAGGGAAAAATACAGGTAATTTCATTGGTCTCAGTTTAGAGACCGTTGCAGAAATTACACTGCAAAGAACAGATACTACACATGATCTTAGCTCAGAGAGCCGAGAAGCGATAAACACACACCGACTAAAGCCCATACCCACCCATCAATCCTACACCTTAAACTCATCAAGACATTTGCATGCATTACACTGTTCAGGCAACACACTCGCATACAACCAACACCTCAGTCACTTCATTCTCTCACAAACACCAATCAACACTAGCCTCAGCATAGACAATGTCAAAATCACGCTTCTATTCACCGAATTCGCGTCAATTCACCCAACAACACCGTCACGCCATATACTACTCATTACCCAAATTAAACTACTCATTTCACAATTCACACCAAATAACCACACTCTATCAATAATTCACTCAACCAATATAGCCAATGCATCCACCAGCACTCATGCAGATACACAACTCTCATCCATCCATCCATCCATCCATCCACATACACACACTGACACACACACCGACACACACATGAAAACATGCACATCCACAAACATAATCACAAGCAGCCAGTCACCAAAGCATGCACGCACGAAAGCAAGCAAGCAAGCCAACAACTACCGCTCTCGTATAACCAGCCGGGAGGCCTATTCATCACTATCACTCCCTCTATCCACTCTAGCTAGCTGTCTCTCTATCTCTCTTCACCACGAGTATCAGGATGTTAATGAGTCAGTTATGTGCTGTGTGATTGCTTCATTCATTGATTCACCGGTGGATTCATCGCAGGCTAACTACACAGGAACGTTGAATTGAGTGAGTGAAGAAGGAAGCAGGCTGCATATAATATGTGATGCCTACTTGCCAATAGAAGTTGTAATGAGAGGACGTTGAAGAGTAGGAACTGTTAGGTGTAGGCTTTCGTCGATGAGCATTATTATGACAAGTTGGATGATTAAGACGAGGATGAGGCTGAATGTCTTGTTGATGTTGACGTTGATTGTGATGATGAGTGTGAGGCTGACGGTGATGTTGCTGTCAGTGTGAGTGAGGCTGCTTAGTTTGTGAATGCGTGTGTGTGTGTGTGTGTGTATGTGTGGGTTGTTGGGTACGTGTTTGTTTGTGAGGGTGAGAAGGCTAGTGTCAGTGTGTAATGCGTGTTTTGAAATTGAGTGTTGGTGGGAGAGAGGCAGTCAGGGTAAGTCAGTGTGCAGTATGATATGAGGAGACAGTGTGACTGTTGATCTGTAGGTGTGGAGTGTGTGTGAGTGATAGAGATGTTGTGTATGCAATGGTTGAGTGTGTGTTGTGTGTAAGTGATGAGTGATTGATGATGACGAGTGCTTACTGCCTAGTAGGAGTAGAACTTTATTGTTTGATTAATGGGCCAATCCTCGAGGTAATGCAATACGAGGCCGACCCGTGGACGGGGTTGAGCAAGCTCACAGCACCCGTCCGTAAGGGAAAAATACAGGTAATTTCATTGGTCTCAGTTTAGAGACCGTTGCAGAAATTACACTGCAAAGAACAGATACTACACATGATCTTAGCTCAGAGAGCCGAGAAGCGATAAACACACACCGACTAAAGCCCATACCCACCCATCAATCCTACACCTTAAACTCATCAAGACATTTGCATGCATTACACTGTTCAGGCAACACACTCGCATACAACCAACACCTCAGTCACTTCATTCTCTCACAAACACCAATCAACACTAGCCTCAGCATAGACAATGTCAAAATCACGCTTCTATTCACCGAATTCGCGTCAATTCACCCAACAACACCGTCACGCCATATACTACTCATTACCCAAATTAAACTACTCATTTCACAATTCACACCAAATAACCACACTCTATCAATAATTCACTCAACCAATATAGCCAATGCATCCACCAGCACTCATGCAGATACACAACTCTCATCCATCCATCCATCCATCCATCCACATACACACACTGACACACACACCGACACACACATGAAAACATGCACATCCACAAACATAATCACAAGCAGCCAGTCACCAAAGCATGCACGCACGAAAGCAAGCAAGCAAGCAAGCAACCAACAACTACCGCTCTCGTATAACCAGCCGGGAGGCCTATTCATCACTATCACTCCCTCTATCCACTCTAGCTAGCTGTCTCTCTATCTCTCTTCACCACGAGTATCAGGATGTTAATGAGTCAGATATGTGCTGTGTGATTGCTTCATTCATTGATTCACCGGTGGATTCATCGCAGGCTAACTACACAGGAACGTTGAATTGAGTGAGTGAAGAAGGAAGCAGGCTGCATATAATATGTGATGCCTACTTGCCAATAGAAGTTGTAATGAGAGGACGTTGAAGAGTAGGAACTGTTAGGTGTAGGCTTTCGTCGATGAGCATTATTATGACAAGTTGGATGATTAAGACGAGGATGAGGCTGAATGTCTTGTTGATGTTGACGTTGATTGTGATGATGAGTGTGAGGCTGACGGTGATGTTGCTGTCAGTGTGAGTGAGGCTGCTTAGTTTGTGAATGCGTGTGTGTGTGTGTGTGTATGTGTGGATTGTTGTGTACGTGTTTGTTTGTGAGGGTGAGAAGGCTAGTGTCAGTGTGTAATGCGTGTTTTGAAATTGAGTGTTGGTGGGAGAGAGGCAGTCAGGCAGTCAGGGTAAGTCAGTGTGCAGTATGATATGAGGAGAGAGTGTGACTGTTGATCTGTAGGTGTGGAGTGTGTGTGAGTGATAGAGATGTTGTGTATGCAATGGTTGAGTGTGTGTTGTGTGTAAGTGATGAGTGATTGATGATGACGAGTGCTTACTGCCTAGTAGGAGTAGAACTTTATTGTTTGATTAATGGGCCAATCCTCGAGGTAATGCAATACGAGGCCGACCCGTGGACGGGGTTGAGCAAGCTCACAGCACCCGTCCGTAAGGGAAAAATACAGGTAATTTCATTGGTCTCAGTTTAGAGACCGTTGCAGAAATTACACTGCAAAGAACAGATACTACACATGATCTTAGCTCAGAGAGCCGAGAAGCGATAAACACACACCGACTAAAGCCCATACCCACCCATCAATCCTACACCTTAAACTCATCAAGACATTTGCATGCATTACACTGTTCAGGCAACACACTCGCATACAACCAACACCTCAGTCACTTCATTCTCTCACAAACACCAATCAACACTAGCCTCAGCATAGACAATGTCAAAATCACGCTTCTATTCACCGAATTCGCGTCAATTCACCCAACAACACCGTCACGCCATATACTACTCATTACCCAAATTAAACTACTCATTTCACAATTCACACCAAATAACCACACTCTATCAATAATTCACTCAACCAATATAGCCAATGCATCCACCAGCACTCATGCAGATACACAACTCTCATCCATCCATCCATCCATCCATCCACATACACACACTGACACACACACCGACACACACATGAAAACATGCACATCCACAAACATAATCACAAGCAGCCAGTCACCAAAGCATGCACGCACGAAAGCAAGCAAGCAAGCAAGCAAGCCAACAACTACCGCTCTCGTATAACCAGCCGGGAGGCCTATTCATCACTATCACTCCCTCTATCCACTCTAGCTAGCTGTCTCTCTATCTCTCTTCACCACGAGTATCAGGATGTTAATGAGTCAGTTATGTGCTGTGTGATTGCTTCATTCATTGATTCACCGGTGGATTCATCGCAGGCTAACTACACAGGAACGTTGAATTGAGTGAGTGAAGAAGGAAGCAGGCTGCATATAATATGTGATGCCTACTTGCCAATAGAAGTTGTAATGAGAGGACGTTGAAGAGTAGGAACTGTTAGGTGTAGGCTTTCGTCGATGAGCATTATTATGACAAGTTGGATGATTAAGACGAGGATGAGGCTGAATGTCTTGTTGATGTTGACGTTGATTGTGATGATGAGTGTGAGGCTGACGGTGATGTTGCTGTCAGTGTGAGTGAGGCTGCTTAGTTTGTGAATGCGTGTGTGTGTGTGTGTATGTGTGGGTTGTTGGGTACGTGTTTGTTTGTGAGGGTGAGAAGGCTAGTGTCAGTGTGTAATGCGTGTTTTGAAATTGAGTGTTGGTGGGAGAGAGGCAGTCAGGCAGTCAGGGTAAGTCAGTGTGCAGTATGATATGAGGAGAGAGTGTGACTGTTGATCTGTAGGTGTGGAGTGTGTGTGAGTGATAGAGATGTTGTGTATGCAATGGTTGAGTGTGTGTTGTGTGTAAGTGATGAGTGATTGATGATGACGAGTGCTTACTGCCTAGTAGGAGTAGAACTTTATTGTTTGATTAATGGGCCAATCCTCGAGGTAATGCAATACGAGGCCGACCCGTGGACGGGGTTGAGCAAGCTCACAGCACCCGTCCGTAAGGGAAAAATACAGGTAATTTCATTGGTCTCAGTTTAGAGACCGTTGCAGAAATTACACTGCAAAGAACAGATACTACACATGATCTTAGCTCAGAGAGCCGAGAAGCGATAAACACACACCGACTAAAGCCCATACCCACCCATCAATCCTACACCTTAAACTCATCAAGACATTTGCATGCATTACACTGTTCAGGCAACACACTCGCATACAACCAACACCTCAGTCACTTCATTCTCTCACAAACACCAATCAACACTAGCCTCAGCATAGACAATGTCAAAATCACGCTTCTATTCACCGAATTCGCGTCAATTCACCCAACAACACCGTCACGCCATATACTACTCATTACCCAAATTAAACTACTCATTTCACAATTCACACCAAATAACCACACTCTATCAATAATTCACTCAACCAATATAGCCAATGCATCCACCAGCACTCATGCAGATACACAACTCTCATCCATCCATCCATCCATCCATCCATCACATACACACACTGACACACACACCGACACACACATGAAAACATGCACATCCACAAACATAATCACAAGCAGCCAGTCACCAAAGCATGCACGCACGAAAGCAAGCAAGCAAGCAAGCAAGCCAACAACTACCGCTCTCGTATAACCAGCCGGGAGGCCTATTCATCACTATCACTCCCTCTATCCACTCTAGCTAGCTGTCTCTCTATCTCTCTTCACCACGAGTATCAGGATGTTAATGAGTCAGTTATGTGCTGTGTGATTGCTTCATTCATTGATTCACCGGTGGATTCATCGCAGGCTAACTACACAGGAACGTTGAATTGAGTGAGTGAAGAAGGAAGCAGGCTGCATATAATATGTGATGCCTACTTGCCAATAGAAGTTGTAATGAGAGGACGTTGAAGAGTAGGAACTGTTAGGTGTAGGCTTTCGTCGATGAGCATTATTATGACAAGTTGGATGATTAAGACGAGGATGAGGCTGAATGTCTTGTTGATGTTGACGTTGATTGTGATGATGAGTGTGAGGCTGACGGTGATGTTGCTGTCAGTGTGAGTGAGGCTGCTTAGTTTGTGAATGCGTGTGTGTGTGTGTGTGTATGTGTGGGTTGTTGGGTACGTGTTTGTTTGTGAGGGTGAGAAGGCTAGTGTCAGTGTGTAATGCGTGTTTTGAAATTGAGTGTTGGTGGGAGAGAGGCAGTCAGGCAGTCAGGGTAAGTCAGTGTGCAGTATGATATGAGGAGAGAGTGTGACTGTTGATCTGTAGGTGTGGAGTGTGTGTGAGTGATAGAGATGTTGTGTATGCAATGGTTGAGTGTGTGTTGTGTGTAAGTGATGAGTGATTGATGATGACGAGTGCTTACTGCCTAGTAGGAGTAGAACTTTATTGTTTGATTAATGGGCCAATCCTCGAGGTAATGCAATACGAGGCCGACCCGTGGACGGGGTTGAGCAAGCTCACAGCACCCGTCCGTAAGGGAAAAATACAGGTAATTTCATTGGTCTCAGTTTAGAGACCGTTGCAGAAATTACACTGCAAAGAACAGATACTACACATGATCTTAGCTCAGAGAGCCGAGAAGCGATAAACACACACCGACTAAAGCCCATACCCACCCATCAATCCTACACCTTAAACTCATCAAGACATTTGCATGCATTACACTGTTCAGGCAACACACTCGCATACAACCAACACCTCAGTCACTTCATTCTCTCACAAACACCAATCAACACTAGCCTCAGCATAGACAATGTCAAAATCACGCTTCTATTCACCGAATTCGCGTCAATTCACCCAACAACACCGTCACGCCATATACTACTCATTACCCAAATTAAACTACTCATTTCACAATTCACACCAAATAACCACACTCTATCAATAATTCACTCAACCAATATAGCCAATGCATCCACCAGCACTCATGCAGATACACAACTCTCATCCATCCATCCATCCATCCATCCACATACACACACTGACACACACACCGACACACACATGAAAACATGCACATCCACAAACATAATCACAAGCAGCCAGTCACCAAAGCATGCACGCACGAAAGCAAGCAAGCAAGCAAGCAAGCCAACAACTACCGCTCTCGTATAACCAGCCGGGAGGCCTATTCATCACTATCACTCCCTCTATCCACTCTAGCTAGCTGTCTCTCTATCTCTCTTCACCACGAGTATCAGGATGTTAATGAGTCAGATATGTGCTGTATGATTGCTTCATTCATTGATTCACCGGTGGATTCATCGCAGGCTAACTACACAGGAACGTTGAATTGAGTGAGTGAAGAAGGAAGCAGGCTGCATATAATATGTGATGCCTACTTGCCAATAGAAGTTGTAATGAGAGGACGTTGAAGAGTAGGAACTGTTAGGTGTAGGCTTTCGTCGATGAGCATTATTATGACAAGTTGGATGATTAAGACGAGGATGAGGCTGAATGTCTTGTTGATGTTGACGTTGATTGTGATGATGAGTGTGAGGCTGACGGTGATGTTGCTGTCAGTGTGAGTGAGGCTGCTTATTTTGTGTATGGGTGTGTGTGTGTGTGTGTGTATGTGTGGGTTGTTGGGTACGTGTTTGTTTGTGAGGGTGAGAAGGCTAGTGTCAGTGTGTAATGCGTGTTTTGAAATTGAGTGTTGGTGGGAGAGAGGCAGTCAGGCAGTCAGGGTAAGTCAGTGTGCAGTATGATATGAGGAGAGAGTGTGACTGTTGATCTGTAGGTGTGGAGTGTGTGTGAGTGATAGAGATGTTGTGTATGCAATGGTTGAGTGTGTGTTGTGTGTAAGTGATGAGTGATTGATGATGACGAGTGCTTACTGCCTAGTAGGAGTAGAACTTTATTGTTTGATTAATGGGCCAATCCTCGAGGTAATGCAATACGAGGCCGACCCGTGGACGGGGTTGAGCAAGCTCACAGCACCCGTCCGTAAGGGAAAAATACAGGTAATTTCATTGGTCTCAGTTTAGAGACCGTTGCAGAAATTACACTGCAAAGAACAGATACTACACATGATCTTAGCTCAGAGAGCCGAGAAGCGATAAACACACACCGACTAAAGCCCATACCCACCCATCAATCCTACACCTTAAACTCATC
>CALYDE020000660.1:0-34454 GCA_944472155.2 Trichobilharzia szidati | reverse complement strand
TTCCAGCCAAAACAGTATGCTGTTTCCTATCCTTAAAATAAGAAGACAGCCATCTAGTTGCCCAGGACTCTGTTTGTGCTGAAATCATCTTTCCCAATAAAAGTGTACTAGGAACAGAGTCAAAAGCTGCAGTATAGTCTAAAAAGCTGTTCGAACGAACTTAGCACCCTTATCAGGGCAGGAAACAACATTTTGGTGTAGTACAATGGCTGCATCTAATGTACTTCCACTCTTATAAACAAACTACTTAGGGTCACTGAAAGCTTTTAAAGAAGGTTTAAGAATGTTCAAAACAAGTTTCTCCATAGTTTTCAAAAAAGGAGATGTTATAGCGACCGGTCTAAACTTTACACCTGCTCCAGAAGATGATTTCTGTACAGGTACAACCTTGATTTCTTTCCAGTCAGCAGGTACCGTTTCCTTGTTTATTGATGCATTAAAGATTTGAGTAAGAGGATGACACAAGATGTCTGCACACTTTTGAAGAAGAATGCTTTGTACACCATCTGGACCAAGGCTGTGTGTTGGATTTAAAGATTTCAAACATAATAGTACATCCTCTTCTTTAAAACCCGGAAAATTACCATTATCTTGACTAGGTACATCAGGTACAACCATATTAATTTGTTTCATGATAAATGATTTGTTTAAAGCATTAACATCAGAATAAGCATCAACAGACATTTGTTTTATACTTGTAATTTTATTGAAAAGTTTCCAAATGCTTGAAGGATTTTTACACGATAAAAATGTTTCATTACATAGTCTGTTCAACCTTTCTATTTCAATTTTTATAAGGGTGTTTATTTTACGGACACCAGTATTATCACAATTCTTATACAACTTCTCTTTTAGTCTTCTAAGTTTTTTCAGTTGCAAAGAAGAGATTCTGTCAAATCTCGAAAACAGTGTTTCATATGGACAGCGAATTTCCAAACAAAACTTCAGATAATCGGTTGTATTAGAGACAGTAGCATCCAACTTATCGTCAGTAAATAGTTCCCAGTTGGTATCATACAACATGCTTCTTAATGCTAGAATGTTGTCATGGGAATATGAACGTTCATGTATCTTGTTGTAACTTGCCGTACACTTTCGGTAAAATACGAATAATGCAGTGGTCAGAGTTTAACAAAGGAGCTCTCCTTCGGGTTTCATATACATCACGGTCGTTTATGAAAACCAGGTCTAGTGATTTGTCCAGACGAGTATTAAACTTGACTAGATTCCCATGACCAAGTGAAGTAAGAAAGCTGTGATCACATGAATTAAAATCACCACAAACTATAGACAACGAGTTTCCGAATGCAGGAGCAGCGAATTCAGTAAATTCATCTGCAAACATAACTATATTAGAAAGGCTACAATTGGGTGTTATGTAAATATTTGTTATGTATATATAAGAATATTTACTTAAGTGTTTTGGGTGACACCTAACGGTTATTCAATCTATATTGTCATTAGAATAATTGAAGCAAACGTGATTTGATGTAGACCAACTTGTGTTTATAAAAGTGGCTACCCCTCCTCCATATGTTTTCTTAGAACTTTTTCTATCTTGACGAAAAACTTTATATCAATTTATTGAAGCTAGATTATCATCATAATTCTGGTGTAGCCAAGTCTCTTGTATTGCTAAAACGCAAGCGTTTCGATAAACATTAGAATACATTAGGGATTGAAGATAATCCATTTTGTTGGACAAGGATCTACAATTAATGCTTACGAGTTCAGGAACAGTCATTGGGCAAAGTTCAACAATAGAGTCCCAAGCAATGCGAACGCACAAGTGACCTTGAGCCGACCAGTCAGAAAAAGGATGATTTTCGCATAAAATTTTACGTATATTTATCAGCACTCCTATCTAGAATCAGCTCCATAAACCCTTTGCAAATCTAGGTATCATAAATTCCTAAAACCCAAACGTTATTCGCTCTGGCACCCAGTAATTGGACAGAAACAAGATATTCAGGCAAAGTTAAACTTTCGACACCAATAACAACCAACCATCAAAGACAGTTTCAACTTTTCAAAGAAAGTTCCTAGAAGACAATTAATTCAGTGTCACTTACCAGTATGCACAATTATTCGCGCTAGAATAATGGTGAGCTTCCTCAACCAATGACTAGCATGCGTTCAGGGTCACTGGAAGATTCACAAGGTCACTGGAACATTTACAATCCTGGGACTCTATTGCTGAACTTCGCCGTCATTTGATTCATTTGTGTACGTTTCAGTGCATGCTGCCATCCACAGTGATGCTTTTTTCTCAATTTTTGTGGATGACACAACGCAGTAGGTTGTAATGATTTTAAAAATGCGCGATTATAAATAATACGATTAGAACACATTATTGATAAATTAAAACAAAATTAAAAGAGCAAACCAAAGCAATTTTGCAAAATGTTGTAAGGTGGAATTTTTGGTAGCCCTATGTTCAAGCAGGCCGCCGACAGTCTATATATATTGTATATATTGGTAATAATTATAATAATAAAAATAATCAGTGTAGTTAGAGTTTTCTGGAGAGTAAGACGAGGGGGAATGTAAGGAAGTAAAACGACGAACTTAGTTATCCACCTCGAATGGTATGTGGGATTTTCAGGGTATAGCCCATTTGGACGCAGTCCTAATGCAAGTGCATGATTATCCAGTCTTCGCTTAAAGGTATCTACAGACGGTGTCATAGCTACACCCGCCATTAAGGAGTTTCAGGGACGGCAAACCCGCAGTAAAATGAAGTGGGAGCGCACCCGAGTCATTGCCCTCTGGTGAACTATCCTTCTGGGATTTCCACGAGGAAGCCTATAACTACTCAATGGCAGAACGCCTCTGTTTGGGTAATTCTGGTCATTTGATATTTCGCAGGCAGTAATAAATGCCCCCTTATCCGACGGTAGCTAAGTGTGAATAGGCCTAATTTCTTCAGCCCTTCATCATATGGTTTATTTCGGAGACAAACCACTCCTTTTGTTGCCCGTCTTTAGACTCTTTCCAAAAGGTTGGCGTCTCTTCTAAGCATTGGGGGTGCAATAATATTATGCACTTCAAGGTGTGGTCTGACTTATGTTTTCTACAACCTCAGAAAGAGCTCAGGAGTGAGTGCACCTAACTGTCTATGTGTAAAGTGTATGACGGCATATGCCCTCGATACATCCCCCGTGCAATTTACGCTTGTGTCCATTTTTTCCATTAGAACTAGACCCAAGTCGCATTCCGACGTTGTGCAGGACAAGCTTTCATTGTAAAGGGTGTAACTTGCATTCTGCAGTCTACGGGTGCGTAACTTCACTACTCTGCACTTTTTCAGTTTGAAAGTCATGCCACTGGTCACCGCCCAGTCTTCCAGAAGGTTTAGATCTGCCTGCAGACTATTTGAATCCCCTGCATACTTTATCGACGTCCATATCGTTAGTAATAATAACTTATATTTCGTATAAACAGGTAAGTTTACATGAAATGCATGCCATTTCTACAGGCACGATCAATTATGTTACGAATTACAATTATGAATTAGCATACATTATCACTTTTTTTAAAAAGTTCAAATTGTTGAATTATAGTACAAGCAATCGGAACAGATTCTTATAATTGTTATTTTGTAAATCTTCCACGAAGGCTATTGAACGCTATTTCAGGAAGAGGAGAAAATCCTGCACAGCTACAAAGTGGTATAAAATGCAATCATGAATAATACATTATTGGAAGTATGTTTACAAGAAAAATACAAGAATAAGCTATACAGTGCTTAGTATGATAGTGCACATTTGCAATGTATGATGCTAACCATATTGGTCTTACCATGGAAAACTATGAGGTTTTCTATGAAAATATAGTTATTCTCAAACATGAGTGTTGTTATGCTTTTTTTATCATCAGAGCAACCGAACTTTATGCGAGAGAAGAGTGTAAATTAGAAAAAAGAAAATGAAATGCAAATTTCAGCTTTATTAAAGTCCTAGGAAGCTGAGATAGAGTAGAGTATAATAGTAATTAGGTAGAAGGATTATCGTGAAGTATATAAGTGGCATTTCAGAGAGAATTGGCTTGAAGGAATAGAACCTGTTCGATATGGTGACCTGTAGGATGTCTGGCGAACTTGTGTATGGCCCATGAGATGGCATCATGACAAAAAACTGAGCAGGCTTTTAGATGTTAAGAGAGAAAGCATTATTTTTTTACAAGCTTAAACTGTGCAGTCATTATTGTTTTAGTTTTTTAAATTTTTTTTAAAGTCTAATTTTTTAAAATGTTTTTATACATTCAGTATCTAAACTCATGTTTAATTCTCGAGCTGCCAAAATAATGCATTTTGCTATCCTACAGATCGGAGCGATTCATATTTGCGACCACTACCAAATCTGCTGATCAGCCTGCACCACCCTCCCTCCTTTTTTGACATTAAGATCTGAGACCTCTTACAATGACTGCAGTTGTAATATTGGATTGCTTTGACTCCGTCCCAATCATACAGTATGCTGCACATTGACAGCTTTCATGACAAGTGCTTCCCATTAGGTCACATGGCACAATAATACCAGAGGACATCGTTAGCAGTATTATCATCATACTAGTGAACAAGTGGATTACTACAAAAGACTAAGAAATTAGGTTTCCCTTAAGAGTTATGAAGTATAAAAATAGCTAATGTTAGAGCAACTAAGTTATATTCTATTTATCAGAGTGATATGAGTAGTGGAACAATTAGTGATAAAGTTATGTAAAGTGGTCCTCAGTAAGGCAACTGGTTAGCAGAACTTGTTATGCTAAATTTTCACGACCGATTTTATATGGTGTGCGTTACACATTGCAAAGTGACTCATCAATTACATACTGGAAAAATACTACATAATTTCAACAATATGAATTTTTTAGAAAATTATATGAAAATGGGTAACCATTGACTGAAGATAGTCATTTCAACTCAAAAATAGTACTACTAATATTAATAATATATTTGTAACAAACGCCTAGGAAATTGCGTTTAAGAAGTATGAAGTATATGAAGTATGAAGCTAGCATTACAGCAACTAAGTTGTAGTCTATTTATCAGAGTAAAAAGTGTAGTGGAACAATTAGTGATAAAATTATGTATAATGATCCTGAAGAAAACAGCCGGTTAACAGAGCTAGTTATGCTGTGGTACGTTCGAAATTGGTGACATTTTTGCACGTGTTTGCTCTGATATTCATTTACTGCTTATAGTAATATAATCCCCGTAATTATGGTCCAAATTTCTAAAAAACGTGTTCGTTGAAACACAGTTGTTTTAGATAGTGCCTCAACCTCGGTTATAACTGCATTACCACCCTGTAATACAGCATTAACTACTAGCTCACAAAATGGCTTGAGTGCAATTCTCACTCCTGTGATACAGATGAAAGATGTTCTGTTAGAGAACTCTGAGATCTGTAAATTAGACCTCCTTGTGAAAGATATCCAAAGGCAAGTAAATGAACTTCAGAAAAAATTAGGTCAGTTTGATAGAATGTCACTGCCATTGTCAGATATCACGGAGAGCAGTTCTGATATTGGCCAGGTTAAGTCCTTACTGGATGTTACTCAAAGCAAGCTTTCGGATTTAGACCCAATAGCCTGTCTGTTAAGAAATCAACCTAAAATGTCTCCAGACACCCTAAATAAGGCTGAAAATCTGATTGACTGCTTGGCTGCGGAGGTGATGAAGCGTATAACCTCTTCTCACCAGGCTATAGTTTACAATGTCCCAGATTCTCTTCCTCTGAAGACTGTTAAACACAAAATCCTGATTTGTTGCGGCATGGCCAGTGTTCCATGTGAAAGCAAAAGACTTCGTAAAAAGTCTAACCAGGCTAACTGTCCCATTATTTTTAAGTTCAGTAATTCCCTTGATTCTAGTAAGTTTATTAAATGCCAGGATCATCTAAGACTGAACAGTAGTTATAAGTCTATAACCATAGCTCAAGATAAAACACCGTGTCAGCGCAGAATGATGCGGAGTAATAACCTGGTCACCTCCTCTAGCTTAGAATTACCCAAAAACGATCGTGCACAGCAACGGTCACCTAATGCTGACATTAGCATTCAGCAGACCACACAACAACCATGCATGGCAATGGAACTAGGGACTGATTTAGATACCAGTACCCCTGTAAATAACGTCTCACCAAAAGATGTTAAAATAGGTAGAACTGCTGCAGGCCGTTCCAAGAAATTCTTACCCAAACGTGGTGACCTCACCACAATGAACAAATTTCGCCGGGTTGAGACTAATGATGGGGAAGAATACTTTGTATTCAATAAGCTTGCTGAGAGTAAGACTGTCAAAAAACCCTCACCTCTTACTAAAAGTTCCTCTCGAAACACAAGTATATCTGGTGGTTTTCAGTATGCTCCACCTTATAGAAAGTCAGGCCCCAAAACCCCCAAAGTCTTACAACCAAAGAACCTTCCCTCTCAATTTCCTTTAAGTTATAAAACCAACACGAAGGTGTGTACCGGTATGATGGATAGCACGTGGAGGGGTAGACCATTTGATGCTATGCTTTTTAACCGTCAACCCAGGCCCAACATCTACTATCCTTATATCCAGGAACAAATGGTAAATTTTCCAAGTGTCCCGAATCACTGGTACGACCCATGGCACCTAGGACAACCTCACTGCACTCTAACCCCGATGTACAGACACCCAGTCCGACCCCCGTATCATTCATAAACTCTTGCGTTGCTGACGCACAAACAGAGTTAGGTTATGGTGATATCTTAAGCCAGTTTGTAGTATCCCGTGACTTATTCACGACATTGCTAATTAATGCGCGTTCCTTAATCAATAAGATATCTGAACTAAGGGCATTATTATTTATCGCCAAGCCTACTGTAGCTTTGATTACTGAATCATGGTGCTCATATTCTGTACTTGATGTGCATATAGGCATAGATGATTACACTGTACACCGTGCAAATAGAGACAGCAAGCGTGGTGGAGGATGTCTCATATATATACATAACTCATTCGTAGCCAACAAGGTGGAAGATGAATTACTGAACGAGGTACCTGATTCACTCTGGGTCGTCTTACAAGGAGATAAGTACAAGCTTCTCATAGGCTGTGTTTATCGAGCACCAAGCTCAACCAAAGAAACTGATGCGTTATTAGCTAAATCATTCGCACACGCCTCATCGTTTAGTACTAATTACAAAATAATTGCAGGGGACTTCAATCTTCCAGAAGTCAATTGGTTAAGTAGTTCCGGCCCCCAACGCTTCGACGAATTACTTGCCACTATCGATTGTTATGGATGGCAGCAACACGTCCATACACCTACTCGTGGTGACAACATGTTGGACCTTGTGTTTTGTCATGACACAATCCCAGTCTCCACCTATGTTGGTAACAGATTTTCCAGTAGTGACCATAGAATGGTGCTCTGCTCTCTGCCTTTCTCACCACTAAATACAGGAAACAAACAGGATTCAGGGAGCTTGATTTGTCGTAGTTACAAACATACAGACTGGGGATTAGTCCAAGAACTCATTCGACTCTGTCACTGGGATGAATATTTTACCACTGACTCCCTGGAGACTGTAGTGTCTCTATTTTACAGAAATGTTACCATTTGTCTAAATACTCTTGTTCCTATGAAAATAGTGAAATTAAGTAGACACCAAGCTGAATACATTCCGAGGGCATGCCTCAATAAGTTAAGGAAGTTGAGGAAACAGTACTATTCAACTAAGGATATATCACTACTGCACTCAATCCATGAGTCTCTTGAATCTGTCAAGCGCCAACGCTCTCAAAAGGACCTCGACGAAGAATTAAGGGCACTTGAAAGCACCTCCAAAGTTTATAACTTAACAACACTTCTTAAAAAACGAATGCAGTCGACGAGGGACATCCCCTATTTACTTCATGACAAAGTTATCTACAATGTGCCTGCCACCATCTGTGAAATATTCAGTGAGTGGTTTGCAAACTTCAGTTTAGAAACGCGCATTCCTGGTGAAACTGGGCCCCTTACTAGCTCTTTCCTCGGAAGCATAGTGTTCACCGACCAATTAATAGAACAGGCAGTTAAAAGCCTGAAACCTTCCACTAGCACGGGACCAGATGGCCTTGCTTCTATAATTTTCAAAAACAGTGGGTGTGATATACCCCTACTACTTCTTAAATTCTTCTCAATATCTATGGACACTGGCACTTACCCTAATGAGTGGAAAACTAGCTTCATAATTCCACACTATAAATCCGGTGATAAGGCAAACGTCCGCAATTACAGACCTATAAATATAACCCCAGTTGTCTCGCGAGTCATGGAGAAAGTTGTCAAAGATCAGTTGTCAGACTATCTACTTAAGGAAGATCTTGTTACAAGGTCTCAACACGGATTTCTCAAAAATAGGTCTTGCGTTACTTGCCACTTCGACTTTTTCAACTGCGTCACTATTAGTCGCGAAGCACGTAAGCTAGTTATTGTTCTCTACTTCGACATATCTAGGGCATTTGACATGGTATCTCACAGTATTCTCTTTGAGAAGCTGTATTCATGTGGGATTCGCAATCCATTACTGAGCTGGTTAAAATCCTTTCTAAGCAATAGGGTACAAATAACCAAGGTTGGATCTGTGTTGTCTCATCCCAGACAGATCACAAGTGGGGTTGTGCAAGGTAGTGTCCTAGGTCCACTTTTATTTACAGTATACATTAACAGCATTTGCAACTGCTTCACCTCAGGTAAATCATTCCTATATGCTGACGACCTCAAAGTCGTTTACTCCTGCCACGCTCATGAACTAAGCGATATGGTGAATAAAATACATCTTGAACTAAGTAGTCTCGCAACATGGTGTACTGAATCCTGTCTAAAGTTCAACATTGATAAATGCGGCTGGATTTGTATCGGAAACAGTAACCTTGACCTGAATCTTGAAATAAATGGGCGTAAACTAGCCAAGCTCAACTCAGTCGTAGATCTCGGTATCAGATACTCTAGTAACTTGACGTTCTCTGAACAAACTGATTATGCCAGACGTAAAACACGAAGGCTCCTAGGATGCATAACTCGCAATTTCTTTTGTTGTGAAACTAGGGTTTTATTATATAAAGTATGTGTCCGACCTATTTTAGAATACTGCCCGTTTATTCTTAGCGGACTCAGACAAATTGACAAGCTTAAGTTAGAAGGAGTGCAACGGCAATTCACCTTAAGAATTCTTGGTTTGGAAAGTGGTCTCCAATACTATGAACGTTGCGACAGACTAAGTTTAGAACCACTCTGGAAAAGACGTCTTAAGCTAAACCTGATTTTTTACTACAAGCTAACTAATCTGCTCGTGCACTCCTCCGAGCCAATAATTAAACCTACCGCTGTCATCAGTTACAATCTTAGAAATCATCACAACCTAGCTGCTTTAGATTATTGTCAGACTCACATGCGGTATAATTTCTTCTTAAATAAGTTTTCAGTCATTTGGAATAGACTACCAGCTGATGTGCGCGATGCAAACACACTCGCAGTGTTCATCTCCTCAGTCACCAGACTGCTCAAAGATGACAGTGCACTTCTGAGTCTGAATCCTACACCCACTTTTTCGTCCAACATAGATATTTTAAGTTCATTAAACGTGTAGTTACAACAAACTACAATTATAAATTTTTGTATTATTGGAAGTACATGATAGACATTTTTACACAGGACAATAATATTAGCTCACACAATATAAAAGTTAGCATCACGGGAATAGTTAGTTAGTGCACCAAAATAACTATAATTACTAAACAGAATATATATGTATATATACACATTAATCACCCCCTAAGTACTCCACTTGCTTTCTTTTGCGTTGTTGTTGTTTGTCTTCTTTTGTCTCTCACCATTTCAGCTTCCATTTAACTTTTTGAATGAGAACGAAGAATGTAGATTTTTGCCCATTTACAATGACAAATGATCTGCAAACATTATTGGTCCCATAACTTACAATTCCCTCGTGAATTGCGCATTGCCTTCACCAACGACGCAACCTGGATTACAGTTGTGAAATATATCTTTATACCAATAAAAAAGTATTGATTTATAATACTTCACGAATGTAACTTATAACATAACTGATCTTGTCTGCAAAATAGCTTGCATTTCTTGAAAACACCCGTTTATAAGAAAATATAAACTGTCATTATTATTAGTCTACCTTGAGTACTATTCACTTGTGATGTTACGAAGAAAATGCTGACAAAAGTATACAAGTGCATTACTTATTTTAAATTATTATCAAGAATAAGACTCGATGCCGTACACACCAAAGTTATATGGAGGAATTACTTCAAGCTTTATTTTTTTCCCAAGTATTTGTAATCCATCCAAAACATACTTGGGTTTTTTTTTGTTAATGCGAAGACAATATTTCTATATTTCTTGATGTGCTCCATTGAATGACTAGTTATCATATTGTTCCCATAGACAAAATGACTGCAACCTTATAATTTTACCATGAACCAAATTTATGTAATTTAAATAATACTTATCCATGCCTGTACAATTGGTGTGTCCTACACAGGTAGGAAAAAATGTATTTTATTAAACTACTATTATTAAATATGTTTACTAATTGTATATGTAATTTATCATATTGATGATGCCTGTAAACTGGCGTCCCTCATGTACAAAATGAGAATATACTATTATTTATTTACTTATTTATTTATTTAAATTTTCATGACCGATTTTCATACGGTGAGCATTAGACATTGCAAAGTAACCCTTCAACTTATATAATGTTAAAAATACTGCGAAATATTATAAAGATTATACGTTTTAAGAAAGTGTATGAGAAAAGGTGGTTATTGCCTGAGTAAAGTCATTCAGACACAAAAGATAGCATTGTATTATTAACTGTATATACATATGTAAAATATTAAAAGGTGTGGTTGCTAATATAATTGTTTCCAGAAGTACTTATGTTAACATAACTTATTGAAGACTATACAGAAAGGAAAATCAGTAAATTAGTTAAACGTTCGCTGCGTAAGTAGTAGAGTTGAGTTATATGTAACTGACTGAGCTGAAGGCTGGACCGGCTTTCATTTACCATTTTACCAACATTTGTGGTCATTTAGACAAGCTAGGGTGGACATGTTAATGTGTCTCTCTAGGCTCCGTTTGAACCCAGTGGGGTTTTCATAACATCGTCGCCAGTGTATAGAAGAGTCGGGCAGATTAGACGGCATGGAGGTCGTTGATAAAAACCGAAAAAATCAGTGGTCCTCGAATAAAACACTGCGACTTATTTTGTGTAGGAGAAGGTCATGGTGAACTGTGTCAGCTGCCTTTTCAAAGTCTAGGAGAATCATATGGACTTGACTATTCAAATCACACCATGATGTCCAATCGTCTTAAGTGGAAAGCAGGTTTGTTATATAGGATCTGCCCCTCCTGAAACTATGTTGTGCTTCATGGAGTCTATTAGTTCTATCGAAGTGCTCCTTGATACGATCATCAATAATGCTTTCCAGTACTTTTGAAACCACTGGGGCTACTGGTCTATAACTAGTGGCATTTCGCCTATTCCCACCGTTGAAGATGCGAGAAAGGATAGCTCTTTTCCACTATTTTTCCAGTTTCCTCAAATCCGTCGAGTATTGGAACAAGTCATATAAGGGCCTACAGAGTTTCGGCGCACTGTTTCGGAACAGATTGTCTGATGGCGCCACATTCTGGGGACTTTCCAGATGTGGGTCTCTGTAGCTTCCCAGGTACTACTGTAACAACAGAAGACAAGGGCCAGGTAACAGATCGTTTATTACGAAAAATCAACACGTATTTATAGATTTTTATGTACATTATTGTAGGTCAATGTTAGTAGAAAATACAGTCTGTTGATTGGTTGTTTATCACACAAGGTTAACCTTGCATCTCTTGTGGCTGTGTCAGTTCATCTATATGTTAACTGTAACCGCCTGTCCACCTTGACCTTTGACCTCAATTACTGTCAACCAATTTGGCCAGCAACCATCTCTCACCACAACATGACTAATATTTGATACATAAACATTGACCTCAATTACTGTCCACCACTTGGCTATTAGACAGCTCTCACCACACTACTGCCGGGTTTATTAAGAGAGTAGCAACTGGGTCTTCCTCCTTTGACATAGTAGTGCTTCCCTTATGATCCCTACTATTATTACGCACATTGCTATTTAACTGTTTGATGGAGGCATAACTGGATATTTAGCCATCTCCAGACTTGTGAGGTATTGACCGTTTGTATTTACATGGGCGTATGCCCCTTACTCAGGTGGTTTTCTTTCCGACATGAATCGATGCAAGTTCTTGGAGTTTGCCAGGAGTTTTTTGGCAAGGTTAGCCTGGAATAACCTCCTGCCACTCCCGACCCTCGCGATGCACCAGTTCCTGAGTTACAGATGTGCGTCGCGGTCGTTTTCACACTTTGAAATGCGCCACGTAAACCTAGCGTTCCGCTTTTTTTTGCAGAAAACGTTGCGTACCACTCTTCAGCAATGAGGATATTTTCTGTGGCTGTGTTGTGACTAAAGGGACGGTACGCGAGATTGCTGTATGAATAATCTTTTTACCACTTCCCAGTGTTCATCCACAGATAACTCATTCCATGCTAGGGGTGTCCCGCGTCAGACGAAAGCCTCCACATTTCAGCATAGTCTACCTTGTTATAGAACAGACATGTTCGCGTAGCGCCTAATCCAAGTGCTCACGGAAAACAAGATCAAATCCTATGACTGCATGGTCACTACTTCCTAGAGGAGTCATGACCTGGACCTTTACGACGAGTAGTTGGCCACTAGTTATAATATAATCTAGTTTCAGTGACTTTCCACTAGGGCCCCACCGAGTGTCATCTTCAACATTCTCAGTCAGTCCCGTATTTCTAATGGTTCTGCAGTGGATTTTGACCGAATTTTTCTTCAGCACACCCCGACGCAAGATTCAGTGATGGGGCATTGAAATCTCCATCTATGGTTATTTTGGCCACAATCGAAGTCCTGTCTCCCCGTGACGGTGCTGAGCAGTTTCTGTTTCTGCTCTTCTACACAGGTGAGTGATCGATAGATGTGCCAGTAAGTGCCTGGTGTGGCCTACGGTGAAATGACACCATATAGAGTCTGGAAGTTCAATAAGTGGTGGGTCTGTTGCGCGTACACATTTAAGTTGCTTGTCAAATTATCTTCCACCTGCCCCCTTCCTTGTTATCCCTGTCTCCCCTGACCAGAACCATATCACTTGTACTGATTTCGTTGTCGGTGACAGTGGAAGTTAGCCGGGTTTCGGTAGGAACTATTATTTTAAGGTCTAGGTGTGACTGGGGGCTCCTGAGTTCACCTACTTTCCTTCTCAGTCTTCTCACTTTGCTATATAGGCAGTTGACAATGAGTCTCACAACCTCAGCGTGTTGTGAGGTAGTTGAGGTCACGTTGTCTGCTGGTAGGACTGCTGGGACTAGTTGGCCGATTCCGATGTAACCTGTCTGTTGTAGCTTTTTCCAGGGATTCAGTTAGGACACTTGGGTGACACAGACCGTTATTCTCAGAACTGCATCACCCTTGTGTCACTGAAGCTTGGGGACGTATTAAAGCCTCACTTTGCTGCCTCTTTATGGTTCGAGATCTGCTTTCGCAGCATCGGATGTGTCCTCCCATTTTCCCTCGGTCTCATACCACCGTTGAAGTGCTATGGCCAACTGCTCCGGGGAGTTGAATGTGACACTTAGCAGCCTTGGGGAGCTAATCAGTAAAAGATGAGGTTATCGGAAGATGGGGATCGCTCCGGAAGCACCAAGGGCCATCTAAAATGACAGCCATCTACATTGCTGTACGTCATGCATGTGTTTTTCACAAGCAGTGCCCATTTCCAGCTCAGGAACACGGTGTACGACCATAGAGGTAGAAGGCATCAGTTCCGGTGACTCCCTCGCCATTTGTCTGTTAGCCCATGGTCTATCATGTTTCACCCTTATGCTAGAACTTCTGTCGATGGCTAGTGCCCGAGCCAGTAATAGTATCCTCTTAGCCCCTTCTACAGAGCCCACTCTCAGTGGGGTTGGATAACTCTGAGGTGCATGGACACCCTTGCACAGCCTGCACAATTTTGCTGAATTGATGTTCAACTCTTATTTTTTCGCAAATTAAATCATTTTTCCAGTCAAGTAGAACCCTTTGTCCCAGGGTTCTATCAGTGCACACTGGTAAATTAAACAGGAATCGGGAATTCCATCGACTGACCTCAGACTTAGATTTGGTTTTTGGCTGCTCTTCCTCTTTTGTCGGGCCAGTCACTTTGGACTTCATCAGGTCCTGACTAAACTTTGTTACGTTGCCGTGCTTACCAGTGGATGCAAGTCATGCTTTGGCGATTGCATCCTCTTCTGATGTTCAAGCTGTACCTCGAGAGTCTTCACTTAATGAAGATAGGTATCTCCAGTCGGTTGGGCTGGAGTATCCTTCCTATGGTTTTTAGGAAGTTTTGGTGGTGTGGTGTTATCAAGTGGAGCATTGCATGAGACTGTGTCGATACGCAGGAGTGGCGTGCTGTTTCTGCTAACTGTAAACACGCTGCATGAAACTGTGCCAGGGCGATAAAGTGGAGCGAACATACCAGGACCACGGTCACGGGTTATTTCGCATGAGCTCATAATATGGTTTACGCACCTCTTTGTCACAACGGCAGTGCACCTATTGTTTGCAGAAATTTCATACAAATGACAAGCCAGCTTTTGAAGCAACAACAGTCTGTTACGCACTGGCTTCAAATGGATACAAGTGTAGTATCTCGTTTGCCTGATATTGCCAGTGCGGTTTCTGTGCTAGAATGTGGTAGTGTAGGCGTAGTATCGGAACAAGCGAGATGCACATTGGTCTTTAGAATCGGTATTCGAGATAGAGTTGATGTCCCTGGGTTATTCCCTTCTCTTGCAAAAGCACTTTGACAATACACGATATCGTGTTTTAGTCCTTTTTAAAGGCTGATTTCAACCGCCATATTAAGAATTACCAAAAGATATGCTTATATATGAATATGAGATAGCAGCAGTGTATACCAAATAGAGCATAACTGATTGCGTCTGTAAAAATGGCATGCCATTTCTTGTAAACTTACCCGTTTATATGAAATACAAATTATTATCATAAAACTGTGGTCGAAATGGTGTCAGGTCCCATAATACATCTGTTGCGAACTTGAAAGCGAGCACAGAGTGATCACTTATTATTAAGGCAGGAAGATTTTCTGGGAGGCCCACATCCTCACCATGGAAGAACACTAGGTACAGGGTTGAAGAGGAGTGCCGTGATTCGTGGCGCGTGGGTTTCATAACATGTTGGGGATATGCTAGATTTCAGCGACTTATAATTAAAGGATTTGTCTGAAGATGGAGTCGTAGGGCTTGTCCAGTCAACTGTTGTTGCGTTAAAGTCGCCAACTAAGAGACTTCCACATTTCAACGTCCAAAGTCCTAGCTTCCCTATTAGGAAGTCATCTTCACTGTAGTCAAGACTGGGGTATATAGCAGTGAGGTCAATATCTTGGCCTATGCATTTAAGTCTGCAGCGTAGAGGATCGCACGATTCGCTTTCATGTGCGAGAGCTTCGATTCTACTCACGGTTTAGCATTTCTTGAGGAAGATGACTACACTACCTGTTTTGCAGCTTAGTCGATCCACCCTATGCACTTCGAAGTTTGGCAGGTTAACTTCGTTATCGGTGACACAGGATGTGAACCATATATCTGTGATGATCATTACGTCCGGATTTTTACCGGGCTATCATATTATCTTACTCAGTCCATTTGTTCAACAGGATGTGAGCATTTGTGTAGCAAACTATTATGTAAGACTGTTGCTTCCACGGCCTACTCACGGGAGTTTCGACATCATCAAACTTGTAACTTCTACAACTCGAAAACCTTTAATCTTAAGGCTTTTCTCACCGCTTCGGCACCGTTCGCTTAATTCTGGAGCCTCAGGCTGACTTTTAACACTATCTGCCAGATGTGACACCTGGAGACTTGAGTTCAGTGTCGAAAAGTGTGGCTGGCTCTGCATAGGCTGTCCCAACCTAGAACTAGACCTAACAATTCAGGGCCACAAAATCCCCAGACTCAAATCTGTGCTAGACCTAGGGCTGACATATTCACACAATCTATCATTTTCTGAACCTATCTCGAAACAAGTATCGAAATCACACAGGCTTATTGGTTTCCTACTCAGGAACTTCTACAGAAGTGAATCCAGAATACTACTATATAAGGTTTGTGTGCGCCCACTCCTAGACTATTGTTCATTCATATTTAGTAGTATACGTATAGAAGACAAACTAAAAGTAGAAGGATTACAGAGGTACTTCACGCTAAAAGTACTCGGAACCGAAAACGGCACAAACTACTCTACCAGATGTAAGTTTCTAGGACTAAAAACATTATGGTTAAGACGACTGCGTCTAATTCTGGTACTTTTCTATAAACTACTTAACCACATAGTGTATACCCCTACTAATTGTACTCGGTTTTCGGAAGACACTGGATATAACCTTAGACACAATTAAGGTATGGTGTCTATAGAACAAGGCAAAACAGCCACCAGGCAAAAGTTTTTCATGATTAGGTATACCCAAATATGGAACAAACTACCCAAGCAAATGCGACTAGCAAGCTCACTGATGTCCTTTGAAAAGGCACTTAATGATACACTAAGTGAGTTTACAAGTGATACCAGCGTTAATTCCCATGTAAGAACTTCAGAAATTATAGACCCATTTAATGTATGAACTTAGAGACTACACCTGTTGTTTCTTTTGCCTTTATCTATAATTTCAGACAAAAAAGCGGCAGTCATGACAATAACACCCATACAAATAAGAGTCGATCGAATTATGTCTACCTGATACAAAGCGTGAACCATAACCAACATACAAATGAAATATGAGAAAACAAGGTCGAGACTTACCACAATATCACACAGAAGGATATAAGTTACTTGGACATCATTTATAATCCACCAACTGTGATTATTATGCGGTAACCATAATAATCATAGTCTCAGAGCCTAATATCAAAAAAGGTGGGAGGGTGGAGTTAGCTGATCAGTAGATATGGTGGGGGTCACTAAGGTGAATCGCCCCATTCTGCAGGAACAGCATTAAAAAATTTGAAGGCTCGAGATATTTCTGATTTTTATGAGGGCTTAAATCTTTATCTTGAAAAAGATAACAATGAACGCCTTGACAGATCATGCTTCTACCTTTAAATATATACCATTCACCCAGCCTATTGTTGAGATGCGACCATGTGGGATCTGCTCAGATTTATGGGGCATCTTATAAATTAACTTGCTGTCTATCGTCAGATCTTTTCATACCACTCCACAATGTCTTATCTCATTTATTTTCTGACAACGTCTTTACTTGATCCTCATTTTACTCCATTAAACTTAACATCTTATAGCTCTTCATTACTTATTATACTCCTACTCTCTGAAGGGTACGGTTGTGCACTAAATGCACAAAAAGGTATAAAATAAAAACAACGGGCAGGAGGATAATTGTATTAAAACCAAAAGTGGATATCATGATAGTTTGTGATATATCTGTAGCATTATACATTGCAAATGAATGTTGTTACCCTAGGGTGTTTCCTTTATTAATGCATTTATTAATGATACTTGCACTTACCTATTTCATTACAATTTAATGATTCACCTCAGCACTTTAATTTTTCTAAAACAGATTCCAATCCCTTGTAAAAGGTGTACTTACCTCAATATTGGTTGGTTATCGTATGCCTACAACCACGGGATGAAAACGGAACGAAGTCGATTTTCCCGCTCAACCTGGAGGACAACTGTGCAATTCATTAACTATACGGCCTAATTCAGAAAATGAGTGTATTATATGTATCGAATATTTAACAGTTGAAATACGATTAACCTGTAGACAATCTACGATTTGATATTATATCATACTTGATCGTGCCTGTAAAAATGGCATGCATTTTCATGTAAATTTGTAAATTTATATGAAATACATTATTATTATTATTAACTGGTCTCCTTTCCAAAAAGAATGCGTCGATATTTTATCCACAGTGGTGAGGAAATACATAAATCCATAGTTCCCGTTGTATACACTAGTGGAGGTAGAAGGCAACAAAGTAATGCATTCAAAGCATATGCATACTTCCCATCATCACGTGGACAACGCGGAATATGTCAAAATCGCAGAGTAATCAAACTCAACACGCGATGCAATTAACTAAATCCGAAAGGCAAACAAGTTGTATTACATATCTGAATATTCATCCATATGTCGATCATGATGACAAATCCAAATCACTACCTATACAGCGCCAATAAACCTGGATATCTATGAAATAACGAAAATATGCTGACAGTTGCATTTCAGATACCAGTGACTCATTCGATGGTAAAATTCTGCTCCTGCATGCCTCTTTCGACATTTTTGTATGGATTGGTGCGCAGTTACTCTGGTTCCAGACCGAAAGGAATAAAAAATCACTGGTTGCTGAATTATTAATACTTCTCTGCATATTTAACTGAATAATAACTGCTGTGGTGAGCCTTTTCCAGATTATATTGCTTAAAACATCGTTTACGGTAAACTAACTAACGTTTCCAAGTGTTGGTTTGTAGGGATTTGATTGGTTACAGGATTTGCATCATGAGCTGACATTAGTTAGAGAACCATTGAAAAACCTGGGAGTACTGGACAGCTGTTTCGTTCTAGTTTGTGACTCTTCATCAGTACGCACCCACCAAGATTCGAACCCAGGGCCTTCTGGTTACAAGGCGAGCTCGTATACCATTAAGCCACTGGGACCCGATCCAATGGCCCATGAATTCTATCTTCTACCGATTCACGACATACCGCGACCCCTAGCCAATGTCTTCGGCTAGTATTTGTCCTCACACCCGACCTGCTGCGCCCTACTGGTCACGACTTCTCACTAGAAATCCCAGGCAACTACCTACCTGAATAGGGCAAGTCGCTAGTGGTCATCCCATTGATATTCAAGTGTTGGTTTGTAAGGATTTGATTTGTTACAGGATTTTCATCATGAGCTGACATTAGTTAGGATTCAAGGGCCATTGGATCGGGTCCCAGTGGCTTAATGGTATACGAGCTTGCCTTGTAACCAGAAGGTCCTGGGTTCGAATCTTGGGGGTGCGTACTGATGAAGAGTCACAAACTAGGACGAAACAGCTGTCCAGTAATCCCAGGTTTTCCAATGGTTCTCTAACTGATGTCAGATCATGATGAAAATCCTGTAACTCACTTTTTTTAAGCCATTTTTATACTTTTGTGAGTAGCCCACCATATCGACCGAATGTAACGCAACACTCAGTTGTTACGCTCATTTTCAAAAAATTCAAACAACAGTGGTGCCTAGGATTATGCCATGTAGACTGTTTTAACTTATGCAGAGTGTACTTACTGCCAATATTCCATTATCTTCCTTTTTATATAGACCTTGTGTTAGTGAAAAATTTTAAACATGTATACTCCATGTGTGCATTATTATCATATTGATGATGCCTGTCAGCTGCAGTCCCTCATGTGCATAACGTGGGAATATATTTTTTAGGACGGATTTTATTGTTTTATGAGGGAATTGACTTCAAGCTTTATTTATTTTCCCAAGTATCTGTAATCCACCCAAGGCATACTTGGGTTTCTTTTTGTTAATGCGAAGTCAATATCTCTATATTTCTTGATGTGTTCCATTGAATCAACAGCTATCAAATTTTTCACACAAACTAAAGATAAAATGATAGCAACCATGTTATTTAACCGTAATTCATGTAATCTAAATATGTCACTTAAATAATGCTTATCCATGACTAAACAACTTGTGTGTCCTATATTTGTAGGAATAAATATGTACCTTATTATATAATCTTTACTAACTATACTTAATAATCGTATGTGTAATTTATCGAATTGATGATGCCTGTAAACTGGCGTCCCTCATGTAAAAAATGAGAATATACTATTATTATTATTATTATTATAAATCGGCACGTGCGTATATCCCTGATCCTATAAGAGCTTAAGAGTTACTTCGAATAGCATCCCTCTCTTCTTTTGAGTTTTGTACGGCTTTGTGAAGGTCTACTGGCTGACTTACTGCATAGTCAGTCTTTAGGCCAATTCTACGCAAGTTTTGTGTAGTTACACCTGATACTGTTGCTGGCAGTAGCTAATAGATGGAGGCTTGACCAAGCTAATGGCACGTTTGAACCTGACCCTGGGATAGGAAGCCAGTGATTCTTTCGCTTTTGTGGGGAATGAGCTACCTGTTTGTTTACAGTGGTTTTATTCTCCTGAGGTGTGAGTTTCGTTCAGCCCTGTGTGAAGCGCATGGCCTTCATAGTGTCTTTATCTCGCTTTTCCTGAAGACTTCGCAAGACCAAGAATTCATACGGACACACATGCGACTGATTGTGTGGTGACTCATTGACCATCATACTTTCAGCACACTGAGCCAGTCGACTTGCAGACTGTTGGCAATAACAACTGTTTGTGACTCACTTAACACAATCCTACCAACCGGAACACACAGGTAACACCTGCTCTCTCTCTCCAGGAAGTTCCACCGACCGAATTCCTTAGACCGGATTCGATTTGTGTGAATTCATACTTTAGAATCACGATATCACGAGTCTATGCACACTACGATTCAAAGAAGCACACCTACTGTAGCTATTCCTCTTTCTGTCTCTTCCTTGAGGTGAATGATTCTAAGTGAAGTGAGTATTCCATTAGCATATTATTGATCTGAGAAACACTGAGAAAATACATGTGCTAATGCAACTAATATCACTGAGGTGGATGAGAGTTGGAGATCTCCGTTTCACACACATGATGTCAAGGAACGCTGATATGAGTGAAGATATTTGTCTGTCATAAAATCTGAAAAATAACTGATTGGTTTAAGTCATTTAACGCATTTTAGAAATATGGACTCCGATTTTTAACGCCACGTTTATCATCACCAACTACGAGTCACAAGTGTTTAAATAAGGGCAATAATAATTATACTTCAGATTCTCTGAAAATATCTCTTGAAACACCATCAATAAAAGAAGCAGTCAGGTAAAAATATAGGAAATATAACTTAAAACCCTATCAAAGGAGGTCATGGACTTGCACACAAGGTAGATAGCGATTTTCGCTACACATTGAATGATACCAGACTGGTGAGGAGAGTTGTAAGTTTACAATGAAGTCGTTTTCTTATGCAATTATGAAAACAGTGACTTATCGTGATCATCCAATTCCAGATGACAATCTCAAACACAGTCACACAACAAGAATGGTCACAGTTACTTCACACATTGATACAAAACCATCTCCACCATGTCGGAGAATAATCTGACTACGTGGCTCACTGTGGTTTGGAAACCGACACTCAAGTGGAGTCTGTGGAGTCGACGGCTGATATCATCTCTCACGCATATCGTAAAACTCATGAGTAGATTAGTTCACATCACTTTCACATCACTCAGACTACTCACTAATCAAGCAACATACTACTGAAAATCACATCAATGTGCCATACAAAACCAGTGTGATATCAGACGAAACACAACATCAAACAGGCGGAGATGAACACACCAGCACAGTACACCAGTACAAGTACACGCACACACACACACACCATTCTCACCTACATTATTCTTTTGTTTATTTCACCTCAATTTCTCTAAACTTTGTCAAAGAACAATAAGTCGGAGTGAGTGAGGCGTCACGAATGATACCACTATGGTTTAATTAGATGAACATTCTTTCACAAATTTATTGAGAAGCAAGGATAGTTTTCTGGTTAATTAGTTACTTTCAATGATTTCGGTGTAGAATCAGATCCTGACTCGCTCAACGAATTTCATTGTCTCAAAATGGAAGTTGTAATTATTTCTGAGAGTACATTGTGTATGTGTGTGTGTTGATGAATGAAATGGCCTGAAGATAGAAAGCGCATGGTGTGATAATGAGAACAAAGACTGTCTATTCAAATTCCGCAATCTCGTAGACTCATTCACATAATAAAGTCAAAAATACGTATCTGATTATTTGGCTCCAACAAAGTTTAAGACAATGAAGTCTAATAATTTGTAATCAACTTATGAGGAATATTCAGTTTTTGCTGAGTTTTCACTTGGCTTTATCTTCTTATTGATATTTCCTCCCCTTTTCCTTGATGTCTTACTACATTAATCCGCCTGCTAGCAGGCGTTATTCCGCTTGCCCGCCAGTGAGACTGGCAGATGAAAGTTTTGCTTGTGACTGATCAATTTGTAACGCGAATATTCCTCAACTCAGCTCACTATCTGAAGCAACAATCCTGCTTAACCTATGCACGCGTACCGATTTTGTCGAATACGTAGATATGTGTGTTAGATGTATTAGATACGTGGCCAAACAGCATACTATGTGAAAAGGCATATCTGATGTTGGAGTGTTAAGAAACAGAACCCCGTGTTTTAAGATACCGTACAACCAATTTTATTTATTTTTATACAAACATTTTTCAGCACCATTTATCTTGTGGCAACACAACCCACTTAGACACATTTTGTTGATAATAATATAGCTTTGATTTGGTAGGAGGAACCACACACCTCACTCATAAGGACGTGCAGGTGAGAAGCAGTTAAAGCGTTCAAAATGCAGGAGGAATGTCTCTGACTTCTCGAATTCGTCACTCAGTACGCTCGAAGACATGGTTGATAATTAAGTCGATAGGGCATCTGTGTCTAAGTAAGCAAGTGTTGCCAAAACTATGAAATAACAATGGAAAAATTTATTTATTTCTGTCCATCCAAGAATACACTGATTGTTCAGGCATGAATAATTTATTGTAATAGTTATACGAACTGGATTTATGGTGTATATACATTGTTTCTGTTTTTCCGACTTCAGTTAGTGGGAACAATCTGTTGACTAGTCAGTGAATGAAGCACATTAAGAAATATAGAAATACTGTCTCCATATTAACCAAGAGAAAGCAGGACTGTGCTAGAAGCGTCATAAATACTTCGGAAATAAAGTAAAATATATATTTTTATCTCTTTGTACATAAGGAACACCAGTTTACGGGCATCGTCGATTTGTTGCATAATACATACATGGAGTAGGCATATTTAAAGTATGCAGAGGGAAGACCAGCAGTTCAGCGATGAGCCTCTTTTCGGCGAATTCATTTTCACAGCTGTACAACTGCAAATATATATGGTTATTTTGCGTGTGTGTTCATTAAATTCGTCAAAACAAAATATAATTAGTAAGTTTTTGGGGTGGAGTTGCGTGATACAAAAGCGTTCAGAGGAATTAGATGTTGACATAAGAGGGTAGCAACAAAAGTGATGATTTATCACAAAAGATTGTTAAAGAAGAGTTGGGCAACAACATGAATGTAAGAGTTGAGCTCAGTTTGTGTTCTCATGCAAAATAACCATATATATTTGCGACTGTATGGCTGCGAAAATGAATTCACCGGAAAGAGGCTCTTCGCTGAACTGCTGGTCTTTTCTCCAATAATGTTCGAATAGGAAGTTTTCATGAGTATTTGCAATTATTCAATTACACAAGATACGCCTAATACAAGGCAGTGGAGTAATATCAGTAGGGTTGGAGCACCCCTATATTAAGCCTAACTAAACGCTTCTAAATTTTATTCATGTGAACATATTATACGCTTACAGAAACTAATTTTAAATGTGCTAGCGAAATATTTGCCATTGTATTAGTGGACATTGCTCTTCGTTTGTTACATATATGTTTTATGCGATTATGCACATTTCCCGTTCGTCCCACACTTTTTGAAATTCGATTTCGTTGGCAATACGTTTTCAAGTTTCTAATTTTGTTTCTTTATGCAACGTTATTCATCTTTCACCGTATCCAGCGTTGGCACACAATAAAACGTGAAAACGTGGATGCACTATGGTATCATACTTGGAATCATAATAAGTACACCATAAAGTCACTTTGTATCGGGAGTAGCATTTTGCAGGATATAATCATAGGCGTCATCATTGTTTAAATCTAACGAAAATCCACTTAACAATCGAAGGCTGTGGTACATGTGGCGGATACTGTAGGCTATTGATAACTGAATAAAAATGGCTTGTGAAACATCAGTTGGTGTACTGATAACAAAGTATACTGCAATGTGATCTGGAAGCGTCTCATCACAGCAGTCACTGTCTAGTTAAACATGTGAAGGAGTATTATTACATGAACAGTCATCAGCAACAGGTGAAGCTTTTAGTTCACGCGCAATTAAGAACCAGAATACTTGCGAACAACTCCATACAAAATGACAAATGAAGCATGTTGGGTCTGAATATTACCATCGAATGAGTCAGTGAGACTTAAAATGAAATCATCAGCATATTTTCATCATTTCTCAAATTCCCAGATTTACTGGCGCTGTAAAGGTAATGATTTTGATTTGTCTAGATAATCAGAATATGGATGAATATGCATGTATGCATGAAAATCTTTAAATAAAAACAAATAAATTTGGTGTTACAGTATCTTAAAACAGGGAATCCTCTTTCCTAACACTTCAAAATCAAATATGCCTTCCCACATAGTATGCTGATTGGCCATGCATCCAATACTCCAGTAGTGGTCACAGCATTGTTTTCGATTTATGTTCCCAACATGGTTTCAGAAGTGCTGCGACTACTCTTACACTTGTCAGTGGGGAATTAGAAGATGCTGTGTGACAATGAGATTGACTAATTTTGAGAGGTCACCACAAACATCATATACATTCATATATCTATGTAGTTATTACCGTAATGTCTTAGTCGCATTTGATAGGATTTGCAGAATGGAAGTGGTTACGCTTTTGTTCAGGAGAACACGTGAAAAACGGATGCAAGACTGTAGACCTGGGCCATACTGACAGATCACAACGACTGCATCGACTTTTGACTGACGCGAAGGATCTTGTGGTCTCAGATTACGTTAACATTAAGTCTAAAGCGTAGTTTTCAATGATCACCTGCAGGCGAATCTCCTCCCAAATGTAGGGGACTACACAGGCTTCCACTTGATACTGCATGTCAGGGAAAGTCGTCCACTTCGTTGCTTACTGAGGCTGGTGTCCCTCAAGGCACTGTTCTTTCTCCTTTTCTCTTTTCTTTCTTCTTGCATGACTTGCCTCACTCCGATGAAATGAACTTTGTTAAATATGCCGATGACCAAACTATTTCAATGTCTGTTAACTCCCAGCTTGACTGCACTAAGATGAACAGCTTTCTATCAGGAATTAGCAAATGGTCTTCGTCTAACGACCTTAAACTAAATCCTTCAAAATGTCAGACTGTCAACTTCAGTTTCCGATGTAAACGAAAGTTAAATGGAGCCGTTGGTTCCTATGGTCCTTGCAAAATTGATGATACTGATATAGAAACCCAGTCTGAAGTTAAGTATCTTGGATTAATTCTTTCTTCTGACCTATCCTGGTCTTTCCACGTCTTATCGATTTCTAAAGGAATATTTCGTCTGACTTTTTACATTAAAAATTTAAGGCACTAAAGCATAACTCAACCCCTCGTCTTACAGTTTGTCAAATCGTGCATCTTACCTACTCTTCTTTACTGTTCACCCTTATTCTTTCCTGGATTGCTTAAAAAAGACTATGTCATACTTCGTAGACTCTGAAGACTGACAGTCAGTAGGGCGAGTGGTATCCCATTGGGCCATATCGTCGACATTGTCACTGATAGCCACTTGATGTCATGCAACAAATTTGCTAAAGGAATTTTGTCAGAGTGTGAGCACCCACTCTACCCGGAGCTCCAGCCTTGTGTCTCCTCAGGTAAAACAAGAAGTCTTTTCAGAAGACTTTATGCACCTACGTTTAAGTATAAAAATTCCACTATACTATATTTGGCAAGTATTTTATGTGATGAAAATAGTGTTAGGCATGAATTAACCAACCTTCTTTGCACCACTAAATAATCCATTTCCTCAAACCTAACAACATCAAACTTTATTCAAATGAACTGTCGTCAAGATTTGACAGAATAGTTCTAAAATATTTGGGCGCCGAGTGAGAAGTAGACATTTGTAAAAAATTATATTTGTAAAATCTCAGCGAAATTGAAATGAGTAATTCCAACGTTTCGTTCGGCAATCTGGTCCGAACTTCTTCAGGGAAATTAATCGAAATTAACATAACATAGGTTTATATATAAAAGGAACATCACTCGACTGTCCATATCTTCTTATGGAGACGTTAAGAAATGTTTTACAACTGTTTACCCACACACATACACACTCTGTTTAAAGTGTTTAACAAAGGTAGACCAATACTTGTAAGTCCGGGGTCAAATTTTGATCACAGCTCATAAAATTTTGTTTATTATACTTGTTGATACTTTTTGAATGACTCATGATTGGACAAATTTTCAAAAAACAAGTGATGTTCCTTTTTATATATAAACCTATGTTATGTTAATTTCGATTAATTTCCCTGAAGAAGTTCGGACCAGATTGCCGAACGAAACGTTGGAATTACTCATTTCAATCTCGCTGAGACTTTACAAATATAGTTTTTTACAAATCAAACATTTTTGTTATTGTATTTCTTATGCTTATAATCCTCTCAATTTTTTGTTTTGTTTTATTTATTTTTTTTTCATAAGTATGGACATAATTTAAGCTGTATTATAACTTTTAATTTTGTGTTTCCCCTCACTATACTATATCAACAGAACATTAGATCCAATAATCTATAACATGCTGAAGTTTCCTAACTGAACCGACAATACCGTTTGAAACAAACTCACTATTATTATTATTATTATTATATTTAATAATCTCAATTCGTGCTTCGATTATTTTTGACTTCATATCGTAAATGTGGACAAATTCCTCCGATTAATTTCGTTTTAATTTTTAATTTTATTTATATTTTGAGTAAATCAGATGCAATGTTGTGACAAGTGCTGAGAATTCCATTCTGTATTATAAGTACTGTTTTTGGAATAAAGTAGATTATTATTATTATTACTCTAAATGATGCCCCGATAATCAATCGTTGAGACAGCATAGAGACAAATGACAATTAAATAATTAACATGGTCGATGTGTGTTCGTATGAGTGTGAGTCACAACTCAGAATCGATCACAACCTAAGTTATTTGTTATTGTTGGCAGAAGTTCATGAAGCTGAGATAAAATTACTGTAGAAACACCAACTGAATCTCACCAAAAGTGGCTACCTTGGTTTAACAACACCTGATACAACACACTATTTTTGATGTCCTTCGCTGATACTCATTTTCTCTTCGTCTCTGCAGTGATTACTTATTTGTTACTGGATATAGGTGTCACTTTCACCAACCACAGCACCTAAACATTTGTATTAGCCTTGTTTAGCACCACTGACTGTTAGGCTTCTGCACAACTCACCCCATTTATCTCTTACATCCGAATTCAGAATATACCATCCATTTGCCTGGTATGCTTCTTTATTTCAAGTAAGGGTCCTATCACTGTCTTAATCGTTCGACGTATTGCAAAAATTACTCAGTGCCTCAATATCCGGATTACTAGGCAATGATTGTTGCTTATTTGAGGTCAGTGCACCAAGCCGATTAACAATATCCCTCGTAAGTTGAAGAGTCCCGATTTTACAATTATTTTCTCTTCATTTATAAAGATTCGAAGGTCCTCACTCGAATTCAGGCACTTGCCTTCAATCAGTAAACTGAAGAGACGTTTATTAATCCCAAGCAGGTAAGCCATGACCTGCTTTCATGCCAATCTTGTGATTGGTTGAAGTTCTAGCTGTCCAGAATTGCATCAGACGAAGTAACCACATCTGCTGATGAATATTACCTTCAGTGCGCCCTGATGTTTGTAAATATTTGAAAGACTCGAAATGGAGAAATTAGACATTGTCATTTATATCGTCTCTATATACACAGTCCTCCTATTCAGATAAGTGCAGATATATACAAATTATTTTTACACGCTTCTTTTCCCATCAAAAAGAATGAGGACAAGTGTATTCCAGCCTACCTGGAGCGAAATTCTCATCGGTTGCTTGCCTATCTGCAAGCAGTGATATTATTCTTGAGAGCGAGTAGACATATCTAAACTCTCCGCGTTTACGAGTGAAATTCTAAATAGCGACATGACCATTCACTACTTCAGCCAGGCGCTTGACTCAACAAGTGGTGAATCTGAATATTCCTCTGACTTGTTACACTGTCTTACTACAGGAGAAATTACTGGATAGTTTCCAAAGAAGCGCGCACTATTTTCGAGGCATGGCACCAATAAAATGTCTCTCCACTTCGTGAAATCTAGAAAGTCTTGAATTTCTTTATTGATAACTGTTTCTCATGCCTTCATTTTGCATGTCCTCTAAAATACTCTCTGAGAAACTTGTATTTTGGACTCTTAGTGGTTTCACATTCACGTTGCCGTTTCGCGACAGATAATATTTAGAAGCGAAGTTTGGTTTAACAACTGGTTTAGAAACTGGTTATCCTAATACAGCTGGTATAGCACCAGTTGACTCCCATGCTTTCAAAATCACTTTACCAATATTGGGTCAAAAGTTCGTGTTGGAACTGTTTACAATCAGAGACGCAGTTGTCAGTTCATAGTGGGTGGTCCTCTCTAGAGACGTGTGTCTCCTCGAAGGACTAGGAGAACATCGTATGTGTTGCAAAAAAGATGTCCGAGGTTGTGACCGTTTTAGAATATACTAAACGTGATTCTGTTTATATTCTGATAAGTACTGTCATGCAAGTCTCGCGTAAGATAATTAGACGTGTTAAATTTTGCTGTTTAGAGTTATATGTTCCTTCAAATTTCTAGGTTGTGGTTGGTGTTAGACACAGTGGTCATGCAAGAGAAAAGGGAGAAACAGAAAAGCAAATGACAGCCGGAGTCTGTACTTGACTGTATTCACAGATAAGTCAATGAAGGAAGGTCAGAATTATCATATTGAGGTAACCATTCATAATCTAATCACCCACAGACCATACTTCATGAATTATCATTTCAAACTAGCCAGTGCCAGGATTTGTGCAGACAGACCTCTCTCCCTTCAAAGTTAACAGGAGCATAGATTTTTGTGATGCCTGATATATATGTATATATATATATATATACGTATATATATATATATGCCAACCAAGCAGTTCAGAATTATAGATCGTTTGGAATTCCACCGGTGGACCTTGTCGTTAATTTTCATTTGAAGTATAAATTAGCGGATGATGGCGTTATTCGATTTAACTTATATTGAGACGTTGATATTATTATTTGATTCTCGGTCACTTCACCTACCTAACAGGTTAAAAGCCTCTGTGATAATGAATGCGGTTTCTGACATACATGAATGCATTGCATGACACGTTGAATTGTGTGACACAACAACCACAGCACAAGTCGGAAATGAACATCGTCCCACAAATTAACAGAAGCATACCATGTAAATCAATGCTGGTCAGAGCGTAAGTTAGCTCGTTTCCACATCTATCCACACACATGAATTCCTGTGTGTCACTAATGAAGCAGCATCAAATAGCTAATCAATAAATAATGCACACTACGTTTTCTCTCTCCTCTGCGCTGCTGATATGCAAAACTGAGTTTCCAATGTCACCGAGTGATGTCTGTTTGTTTGATTCTTCAGTCCAAAAGTGGCACTGAATAAACGGCATTCACACAAGGAAATGTATATTGTTTGTGTTGCTCACATCTCTTCAGTTGTGCGAAAATCTTAGTTCTCATGAAGAATGAGTAGCCCGTGTCCGGTTTCCGTCGTATGCAAACAACATTCATAAATGCTAAAGTGTGGTGTCGTGTGATATGGTGTGATTCGATTTGACCCTCGGGGTTATCTCAAACTCTTTTATAGTGTATGATGTTGTAATGACGTACACTGATAGTCCTTGCTTGTCATAACGTACGACGTATTCGAAAACAACACGAAACTTGTGCGACTCGCAGGGGTTTAATTAGGCTGATTCCATTCCAGAATAAGGATTTCGTGTACTAAATCCATGTGTACAGTTAATTCACACATTCTGACTTGTGAAGTAGTTGACAGAGTAAGCAAAACAATCGAACGTCAGTGCAATCTGAACGAAATCTGACATCATGATACTACAGATATATTCACGCTCAGTCGAACTGTATGCAAACTGCTCACTGGAGATATCTTGTTCTAGTGGTCATTGATTTCAACGACACACATTTTCTGAACGATATCCGATTAAGTTACACCATCATTTATCCAAATTACACACCGGTGATAGTGAGAGTACACACATCAACCTACATACCGATGAGTACGTTGAGAATGTTAGTGTTTCTCAATAACGAACACATCCATCACACACACCACAGAGATATTGAGATCTTCACGGTGACGGGGAAAATGTCAGCACAGAATACCTGTCCATACAAAACTGACCAGATTCCCAACATTAAAGACTTTCATCATTAGTGTGTCGTCGAGAGAATTCAAAACAATTGAACAACTGCGAATAGATGATTTATTGATTAAACTAAACTACTGATTAAATTAAACCATAAACTACGTGCTAATAATGGCGGACGCTAATCAAATTCATTGGATCCGGTAGATGGAAATTGTGTCTGGAATAAAAAGCACGTACAAATTACTGTGATTTGATTTGAAGAAATGGTTAAGATTCATAAATATTGAGAATAACATTGACATCTGATTATTTCACATGCATAACTGATCATATCAGTTCAATGATTATCCGAGCTAACTGAAACACCAATAATATGTCATTACTGATAGTGTTTCGTGATGATAAAGGCTATACTAATTGATATTACTAATGAAAATGTTTTTGGAGGATTCTCTTCCAAATACCCATCGGCTGATGACAACCTGTTGCATTGCATTGATTCTATGAGTGATATATCAACTGATGTTTATTTTGTAGTGTGCATCATCTTGAAATGATGAAGAGAAGAGTGAAAATAATTCCGTTGTTTAACGGTGTGGACTTACGCATACACACCAGGGACAGACTTCGGTTCCTCCTTGTATTCCAACGAAATCATCGCTCAGCTAAGAATAAGAAGATAAGCAAAAAGGCATGAGGATTTAATGGAATTCAGAGTATGCAGAATTCTCTGTCGAAAACTCGAGTTGTTCTGTCATTGTGTTGACCAATTCGCACACCGTCTTGTTGAACTCGATCGCCCTTATCTCCCGGAAACCCACATATTTCATTGATTTCTCCGTGCACACAAGAGACTGTGTTCCATGTGTGAACAGGTGGCTAGTTCACTCTCTCTCTCACTAGGCCTGTGTTTCTGGTTTAGTTATGTGTTCATTCTCCAGTTGGGTTAATCATTGATTTAATCCTGCTGCTTAGCATATTCAAAGTCGATGACATCCACATAGTACTAAGATTTTCATGAAATAAAATTGAATTCTCAATAAATGTTTTCAAAGTAGGTCAAATATTATTGACGTCTCTTACCTCTGAAACGCGATCTGCCCACTGAAATATGAGGTAAAAAAGAGTTAAAGAGTCACTGAGGGAAAATGGAGAATAAGCTAACTGATAAATAGGCTACATCACATAACTATGTGGTACTGATCATGTGAATTTTGTACATGTGACATCGTTTGTAGATGGAAGGCTATGCTTCAATCACTGCAAGGGTGATTGATGAATTCGAAATGCGAATCAGATTTTGTCGATGTAGAAATCTGTGTGTCTCAGGTCATGTGTGATTGGCATGTGTTGCAGTGGCACAAGTACAAGTTCTGGATTCCGTATTCACGCAAGTATGGAACTCCTTCTATTCAGCAACATCAGTCATTGCAGGATAGATTCTTCTTTTATACACACCCAACCATTGCTCGATACAAGTGCATCGTACACTGGGGCACCTGGATAAATTGAACCCTTCTGAATTCTCGATATCTGATCACTTCCAGTGTTTACGAACGCAATACGAATTTATATTACTGAGAAGACTTACGCAAAAGCACTCCCCACATCTACCCTCAGTCACCACATAGACAACTACTGACCTATTACTCTGAAAGAGAAAATCGATACATCGAAAAGTGAACACAAAATGTAAATTGTCCAGATGGGGAATATAACCAAACGTGGTGGTTCGAGATCACTAGTACTGTGGAAATGATGAAAGAGCAAACATAATAATTGAACTCACGAGAGTATATGTGAAGCCGGTCACTTCAACACCTGTAGGAAGAGACCAGAGATGAAATCATATCAGATAACTGACGAAAAATATTAACTCTTCAACACACCATAATTGATGAATGTGAATATTCACCAGAATGGCACTGTTTCACTTAGTCGGTAGAAACATCTACGAGGTAATCGATATCTTATTCACAGATGAATGTATCACTCTATCAAGCATGTCTAATCATCATCATCATCATCGTCCGAGATGAATGACCAATCTGATTATTGTGTAGTGAAAATATCATCAATGAGTTACTCAAATTGGTTATGTGGTACAACATCATTGGCAAAACTCAAAATATGAAATTCCAACAATGACTCATCTACTCACTTCCTTCTACACAACACAACGCCAGAACGAGGCTTAGAAGGAAGGAATATTGGACACGCATGTTTGTACTGTGGATTGAATTACAGAATGGATAGTGTATATATAGTTGGTGGAAGTGCGTGGAATGACAGACTGATTGGTGCTATCAACAGAACAGTGTGGGTGTTGTTTCGTTTGTGCAGGCTGATTGGATGAATGTGACAAAGGTGAGTGCACACATCACTTCTCAGACAATCGAAATTTAGACGGATCGCATTTGTGTCAAACATCATTGGCTGACAATTATCTCGAATCCAAACAGAGAACAGTTTGATATTGCAAATTATGATCTCTGCAGTGTGCATTCCCTTTGAGTGAAATTCGGAGAAGTGTTGTGAATTTTGAAATTTCTGGAGGACAAAAATGACTGAATACACAAAAATACTATTTGCATCGAAATACTTGACGTCTCTGGATTGATTAATGGTTCTTATTCGCTACACGAAATTCTGGCTGAGATCGACGCATTCCCTGATCGAATTAATGCATTCCTTTTTGTTGACATCAATGACACTTAGTGAACCAATGTAGAGGCTGTGATTCTGCTCAAGGGATATTTGTCGTGAACATGGTTGGGGCCGTATGCGTATTTTGAAACTCGGCTTAGCGAGAATATCCAGAGGAGAGGAGAGAAATATCAACATGGCTATACACAACCACATATCCACCTCTCAATATTCGTGTGTCTTATATGGTTGCTTCGAACTAACACACACATATTCCGAATACAGCTTTGAATACCTCATTTATACTTACTCGAATCACTGGCTACGAAATGTCAAGGCACAGTTACAAACGCTCACCCGACAATATCCACTCTGACAATACTGCAATAAATTCGCTTGACTATATTTCTGCTCTGTATTGTTTACTTACCACATTCAGATTGATTAGATTGTTTTTCACACAATCTGAGTAACAACGAGCTCTGCATTTTGATGTCCATTTGTTCAAGTCTTTCTAGACTATGACACATATTGGGGAGAACACTTTCTTAATCAAAATTGTCATCATCTGATTGGTTTATGAGTTCCCTATTGGGAGTAAATAGTTTTGTACAACTGTTGGAAATGACTTCATCCTGAACAATTTTCATCACTTTTACTTCTTCTCTCTTTTATAATACTTTCAATTATTTGGCAAATGTGTGAATTACGGAGGATACTGATATTCTCAAAATGTAGGCGTTTGCATAATTGAGAATGCGATTTGGAATGTTAGTAACATTGTTGACATCTAACACATTGCATACCACACACTGACACAAACGTTCCACAATACTCTACATGATTGGTCGAAGAAATGACATTCGATTATCTTCTCAATTGATTTCGTCGTCTAGACAGTGCATTGTTCAGAAAACTTTTATCTCGGAGACTGGTTTCCACTCTCTTCGGCACAACGAGATATATCGATCATTCTATGAATCACAAGATTCCAGCATAGTCATATCATACACAACTAAATAAAGGTCAAAGTGTTTCTTTTTGAAGAGCGATAACTGATGAAATTTCCTGCACTGATCACTCGGGCTACAAACAAAACTCTTCCAATCTTAACAATAGAATCACTTGAGTCACCTCCGCAAATATAATGATTGGATTCATTTAAACTACTGGTGCCCAAACATTCTTATGAATAGCCCTGATTTATGTAAACCGTAAGACTAGTTCATTTACACTATATAAATGGTGCATCAGTTCAAGCTGAGTTGTCAACAAAACCCTCAAAATATTTCACAATATTCTCCTATATTCTTCAAGTTGAGAATATTAGGATCATAATCAACATCATCGTTATACCAAT
>CALYDE020000659.1:0-13600 GCA_944472155.2 Trichobilharzia szidati | reverse complement strand
AGTACAACTACTAGTACTACTAGTAATACTACTACTACTAGTATTAATACTACTAGTAATACTACTACTACTAGTACTACTACTACTAGTACTACTACTACTAGTACTACTACTAATACTACTACTAGTACTACTACTAGTATACTACTACTAATAAAAGTACTACTACTGCTGCTACATCTACTACTACTACTAGTACTACTATTACTACTAATACTACTACTAATACTACTACTAGTACTACTACTAGTACTACTACTACTCTTATTACTACTACTAATATTCCTACCAATATTAATACTACTACTAATAGTACTAATATAATTACTAGTATTACTAACACTACTACTACTACTAGTACTCCTAATAATAGTACTAATAGTACTACTAATAATACTACTACTACTACTAGTACTCCTCCTACTACTACTACTAGTACTACTAGTAATACTACTACGACTATTAGTACTACTACTACTAGTACTACTTCCACTAGTACTACTACTAATACTAGTACTAATACTACTACTACTACTACCAGTACTACTACCAGTACTACTACTACTACTATCACTGATACTACTACTACTAGTGCTACTACTACTAATACTAGTACTATTACTACTACCACTACTACTAGTACTACTACTACTACTAGTACTACTACTACTAGTATTACTACTACTACTTTTCTACTAGTACTACTGTTACGACTAGTACTACTACTACTAGTAATACTACTACAACTTCTAGTACTACAATTAATACTAGTACTACTACTACTACTACAACTACTACTAGTACTACTACTACTACTAGTACTAGTACTACTAGTACTAATACTACTACTATTACTAATAGTACTACTAATACCACTAGTACTACTACTAATACTAGTACTACTACTACTAGTACTACTACTACTACTACTAGTACTACTACTACTACTAGTACTACTACTACTACTATTACTACAACTAGTACTATGAGTACTATTACTACTACTACCAGTACTAATAACACGACTACTACTACTAGTAAAACTACTAGTACTACTAGTAATACTACAACTACTACTAGTAGAAATACTACTAGTAATACTACTACTACTAGTACTACTACTACTAGTACTACTAATACTAGTACTACTACTAATACTACTACTAGTACTACTACTAGTATACTACTACTAATAAAAGTACTACTACTACTACTGCTAATTCTACTACTACTAGTACTACTATTACTACTAGTACTACTACTAATACTACTACTAGTACTACTACTACTCCTATTACTACTACTACTATTCCTACCAATACTAATACTACTACTAATAGTACTAATATTATTACTAGTATTACTAACACTACTACTACTACTAGTACTCCTAATAATAGTACTAATAGTACTACTAATAATACTACTACTACTACTAGTACTCCTCCTACTACTACTACTAGTACTACTACTAATACTACTACGACTATTAGTACTACTACTACTAGTACTACTTCCACTAGTACTACTACTAATACTAGTACTAATACTACTACTACTACTACCAGTACTACTACCAGTACTACTACTACTACTATCACTGATACTACTACTACTATTGCTACTACTAGTACTACTACTACTAGTGCTACTACTACTAATACTAGTACTATTACTACTACCACTACTACTAGTACTACTACTACTACTAGTACTAGTACTACTAGTATTACTACTACTACTTTTCTACTAGTACTACTGTTACGACTAGTACTACTACTACTACTACTAGTAATACTACTACAACTTCTAGTACTACAATTAATACTAGTACTACTACTACTACTACAACTAATACTAGTACTACTACTACTACTAGTACTAGTACTACTAGTACTAATACTACTACTATTACTAATATTACTACTAATACCACTAGTACTACTACTAGTACTACTACTACTACTACTAGTAACACTACTACTACTTCTAGTACTACTACTAATACTAGTACAACTACTACTACTACAAATACTACTAATAATACTACTACTAATATTACTACTACTACTACTACCAGTACTTCTACTAGTACTACTAATAATAGTACATGTACTGATACTACTACTGATACTACTAGTACTAATACTACTACTAGTACTACTACCACTACTACTACTACTACTACCACCAATACTACTACTACTAGTACTATTAGTAGTACTACTAATACTACAAGTACTACTACTAGTACTAGTATTATTACAATTACTAGTACTACTACTACTACTAGTACTACTACTACTACTAGTACTACTACTACTATTACTAATAATACTACTACTACTAGTACTAATACAACTACTACTACTAGTACTACTACTACTACTACTAGTACTACTACTACTAGTACTACTACTAGTACTATGAGTACTACTACTACTACTACCAGTACTAATAACACGACTACGACTACTAGTACAACTACTAGTACTACTAGTAATACTACTACTACTACTAGTAGTAATAATACTAGTAATACTACTACTACCAGTACTACTACTACTAGTACTACTACTAATACTACTACTAGTACTACTACTAGTATACTACTACTAATAAAAGTACTACTACTACTACTGCTACTTCTACTACTACTACTAGTACTACTATTACTACTAGTACTACTACTAATACTACTACTAGTACTACTACTAGTACTACTACTACTACTACTATTCCTACCAATACTAATACTACTACTAATAGTACTAATATTATTACTAGTATTACTAACACTACTACTACTACTAGTACTCCTAATAATAGTATTAATAGTACTACTAATAATACTACTACTACTACTAGTACTCCTCCTACTACTACTACTAGTACTACTACTAATACTACTACGACTATTAGTACTACTACTACTAGAACTTCTTCCACTAGTACTACTACTAATACTAGTACTAATACTATTACTACTACTACCAGTACTACTACTAGTACTACTACTACTAGCACTGATACTATTACTACTATTGCTACTACTAGTACTACTACTACTAGTGCTACTACTAATAATACTAGTAATATTACTACTACCACTACTACTACTATTAGTACTACTACTACTACTAGTACTAGTACTACTAGTATTACTACTACTACTTTTCTACTAGTACTACTAATACCACTAGTACTACTACTACTTCTAGTACTACAATTAATACTAGTACTACTACTACTACTACAACTACTACTAGTACTACTACTACTACTAGTACTAGTACTACTAGTACTAATACTACTACTATTACTAATAGTACTACTAATACCACTAGTACTACTACTATACTACTAGTAATACTACTACTACTTCTAGTAATACTACTAATACTAGTACAACTACTAATACTACAACTACTACTAATAATACTACTACTAATATTACTACTACTACTACCAGTACTACTACTAGTACTACTACTAATACTACTAGTACTGATACTACTACTACTACTGCTACTATTAGTACTACTAATACTACTACTAGTACTACTACTACCACCAATACTACTACTACTAGTACTACTAGTAGTACTACTACTACTACAAGTACTACTACTACTACTAGTACTAGTATTACTACTACTACTAGTACTACTACTACTACTAGTACTACTAATACTAGTACTAATAATACTACTATTACTACTAGTACTACTACAACTACTACTACTAGTACTACTACTACTACTACTAGTACTACTACTAGTACTATGAGTACTACTACCACTACTACCAGTACTAATAACACGACTACTACTACTAGTACAACTACTAGTACTACTAGTAATACTACTACTACTAGTAATACTACTACTACTAGTACTACTACTACTACTACTACTACTACTAGTACTACTACTAATACTACTACTAGTACTACTACTAGTATACTACTACTAATAAAAGTACTACTACTACTACTTCTACTTCTACTACTACTACTAGTACTACTATTACTACTAGTACTACTACTAATACTACTACTAGTACTACTACTAGTACTATTACTACTCCTATCACTACTACTACTATTCCTACCAATACTAATACTACTATTAATAGTACTAATATTATTACTAGTATTACTAACACTACTACTACTACTAGTACTCCTAATAATAGTACTAATAGTACTACTAATAATACTACTACTACTACTAGTACTCCTCCTACTACTACTACTACTACTACTACTAATACTACTACGACTATTAGTACTACTACTACTAGTACTACTTCCACTAGTACTACTACTACTACTAGTACTAATACTACTACTAATACTACCAGTACTACTACTAGTACTACTACTAGTACTATTAATATTACCACTATTACTACTAGTAGTACTAATACTAATACTTTAGTGCCACTACTACTACTAGTACTACTACTACTAGTACTACTACTACTACTAGTACTACAACTAATACTATTACTACTACTACTATTACTAGTACTAATATTATTATAATTAATATTACTACTACTAATACTACTACTACTACTAGTATTAATAATACTGCTACTACTAATACTACTACTAATAGTACTATTACTAATACTAGTACTACTACTACTAATACTACTACTCTACTACTAGTATTACTAATACTACTAGTACTACTACTACTACTAGTACACTACTGTTACTACGACTACTACTAGTACTATTACCAGTACTACCAGCGCTACTATTAACATTAATAATACTATTACTACTACTTGTACTACTACTAATACTCTTTGTACTACTACTACTACCCGTACTAATACTACTAGTAGTACTACTACTAATACTACTAGTACCACTACTACTACCACTACTACTACTACTAGTACTACTACTACTACCACTACTACTACTAGTACTACTACTACTAGTAATACTACTACTAGTACTACTACTAGTACTACTACTAGTACTACTAGTACTACTACTACTACTAGTACTACTACTACTACTAGTATTACAACTACTATACTACTACTAGTAATACTACTACTACTAGTACTAATACTAGTACGACTAATACTATTACTACTAGTACTAGTACTACTAATACTACTACTACTAGTACTACTAATACTAGTACTACTACTACTAGTACTACTACTACTACTACTACTACTAGTACTACTACTACTACTTCCAGTGCTACTACTACTACTACTAGTACTACTACTAGTACTATGAGTACTATTACTACTACTACCAGTACTAATAACACGACTACTACTACTAGTACAACTACTAGTACTACTAGTAATAATACTACTACTACTAGTATTAATACTACTAGTAATACTACTACTACTAGTACTACTACTACTAGTACTACTACTAATACTACTACTAGTACTACTACTAGTATACTACTACTAATAAAAGTACTACTACTACTGCTACTTCTACTACTACTACTAGTACTACTATTACTACTAATACTACTACTAATACTACTACTAGTACTACTACTAGTACTACTACTACTCCTATTACTACTACTAATATTCCTACCAATAATAATACTACTACTATTAGTACTAATATTATTACTAGTATTACTAACACTAGTACTACTAGTACTCCTAATAATAGTACTAATAGTACTACTAATAATACTACTAATACTACTAGTACTCCTCCTACTACTACTACTAGTACTACTACTAATACTACTACGACTATTAGTACTACTACTACTAGTACTACTTCCACTAGTACTACTACTAATACTAGTACTAATACTACTACTACTACTACCAGTACTACTACCAGTACTACTACTACTACTATCACTGATACTACTACTACTACTGCTACTACTAGTACTACTACTACTACTAGTGCTACTACTACTAATACTAGTACTATTACTACTACCACTACTACTAGTACTACTACTACTACTAGTACTAGTACTACTAGTATTACTACTACTACTTTTCTACTAGTACTACTACTACCACTAGTACTACTACTACTATTACTATTAGTAATACTACTACAACTTCTAGTACTACAATTAATACTAGTACTACTACTACTACTACAACTACTACTAGTACTACTACTACTAGTATTAGTACTACTAGTACTAATACTACTACTATTACTAATAGTACTACTATTACCACTAGTACTACTACTACTATTAGTACTACTACTACTACTACTAGTATTACAACTACTATACTACTACTAGTAATACTACTACTACTAGTACTAATACTAGTACGACTAATACTATTACTACTAGTACTAGTACTACTAATACTACTACTACTAGTACTACTAATACTAGTACTACTACTACTAGTACTACTACTACTACTACTAGTACTACTACTACTACTTCCAGTGCTACTACTACTACTACTACTAGTACTACTACTAGTACTAATACTACTACTACTAACAGTACTAATAACTACTACTACTACTACTATCACTGATACTACTACTACTATTGCTACTACTAGTACTACTACTACTACTAGTGCTAATACTACTAATACTAGTACTATTACTACTACCACTACTACTAGTACTACTACTACTAGTACTAGTACTACTAGTATTACTACTACTACTTTTCTACTAGTACTACTGTTACGACTAGTACTACTACTACTACTAGTAATACTACTACAACTTCTAGTACTACAATTAATACTAGTACTACTACTACTACTACAACTAATACTAGTACTACTACTACTACTAGTACTAGTACTACTAGTACTAATACTACTACTATTACTAATAGTAATACTAATACCACTAGTACTACTACTAATACTAGTACTACTACTACTAGTACTACTACTACTACTACTAGTACTACTACTACTACAGTACTACTACTACTACTACTAGTACTATGAGTACTATTACTACTACTACCAGTACTAATAACACGACTACTACTACTAGTACAACTACTAGTACTACTAGTAATACTACAACCTACTAGTAGTAATACTACTAGTAATACTACTACTACTAATACTACTACTACTAGTACTACTAATACTAGTACTACTACTAGTACTACTACTAGTACTACTACTAGTATACTACTACTAATAAAAGTACTACTACTACTGCTAATTCTACTACTACTAGTACTACTATTACTACTAGTACTACTACTAATACTACTATTAGTACTACTACTACTCCTATTACTACTACTACTATTCCTACCAATACTAATACTACTACTAATAGTACTAATATTATTACTAGTATTACTAACACTACTACTACTACTAGTACTCCTAATAATAGTACTAATAGTACTACTAATAATACTACTACTACTACTAGTACTCCTCCTACTACTACTACTAGTACTACTACTAATACTACTACGACTATTAGTACTACTACTACTAGTACTACTTCCACTAGTACTACTACTAATACTAGTACTAATACTACTACTACTACTACCAGTACTACTACCAGTACTACTACTACTACTATCACTGATACTACTACTACTATTGCTACTACTAGTACTACTACTACTACTAGTGCTACTACTACTAATACTAGTACTATTACTACTAACACTACTACTAGTACTACTACTACTACTAGTACTAGTACTACTAGTATTACTACTACTACTTTTCTACTAGTACTACTGTTACGACTAGTACTACTACTACTACTACTACTAGTAATACTAATACAACTTCTAGTACTACAATTAATACTAGTACTATTACTACTACTACAACTAATACTAGTACTACTACTACTACTAGTACTAGTACTACTAGTACTAATACTACTACTATTACTAATAGTACTACTAATACCACTAGTACTACTACTACTAGTACTACTACTACTACTACTAGTAATACTACTACTACTTCTAGTACTACTACTAATACTAGTACAACTACTACTACTACAACTACTACTAATAATACTACTACTAATATTACTACTACTACTACTACCAGTACTTCTACTAGTACTACTACTAATAGTACTTGTACTGATACTACTACTGATACTACTAGTACTAATACTACTACTAGTACTACTACCACTAGTACTACTACTACTACCACCAATACTACTACTACTAGTACTACTAGTAGTACTACTACTACTACAAGTACTACTACTACTACTAGTACTAGTATTACTACTATTACTAGTACTACTAATACTACTAGTACTACTACTACTACTAGTACTACTACTACTATTACTAATAATACTACTACTACTACTAGTACTACTACAACTACTACTACTAGTACTACTACTACTACTAGTAGTACTACTACTACTACTACTAGTACTACTAGTACTAGGAGTACTACTACTACTACCAGTACTAATAACACGACTACGACTACTAGTACAACTACTAGTACTACTAGTAATACTACTACTAGTAGTAATAATACTAGTAATACTACTACTTCGAGTACTACTACTAGTACTACTACTAATACTACTACTAGTACTACTACTAGTATACTACTACTAATAAAAGTACTACTACTTCTACTGCTATTTCTACTACTACTACTAGTACTACTATTACTACTAGTACTACTACTAATACTACTACTAGTACTACTACTAGTAATACTACTACTCCTATTACTAATACTACTATTCCTACCAATACTAATACTACTACTAATAGTACTAATATTATTACTAGTATTACTAACACTACTACTACTACTAGTACTCCTAATAATAGTATTAATAGTACTACTAATAATACTACTACTACTACTAGTACTCCTCCTACTACTACTACTAGTACTACTACTAATACTACTACGACTATTAGTACTACTACTACTAGAAATTCTTCCACTAGTACTACTACTAATACTAGTACTAATACTATTACTACTACTACCAGTACTACTACTAGTACTACTACTACTAGCACTGATACTATTACTACTATTGCTACTACTAGTACTATTACTACTAGTGCTACTACTAATAATACTAGTAATATTACTACTACCACTACTACTACTATTAGTACTACTACTACTACTAGTACTAGTACTACTAGTATTACTACTACTACTTTTCTACTAGTACTACTAATACCACTAGTACTACTACTACTTCTAGTACTACAATTAATACTAGTACTACTACTACTACTACAACTACTACTAGTACTACTACTACTAGTACTAGTACTAATAGTACTATTACTACTACTATTACTAATAGTGCTACTAATACCACTATTACTACTACTACTAGTAATACTACTACTACTTCTAGTACTACTACTAATACTAGTACAATTACTAATACTACAACTACTACTAATAATACTACTACTTATATTACTACTACTACTACCAGTACTACTACTAGTACTACTACTAATACTACTAGTACTGATACTACTACCACCAATACTACTACTACTAGTACTACTAGTAGTACTACTACTACTACAAGTACTACTACTACTACTAGTACTAGTATTACTACTACTATTAGTACTACTACTACTACTAGTACTACTACTACTACTAGTACTACTAATACTAGTACTAATAATACTACTATTACTACTAGTAGTACTACAACTACTACTACTAGTACTACTACTACTAGTACTACCACTAGTAGTATGAGTACTACTACCACTACTACCAGTACTAATAACACGACTACTACTAGTACAACTACTAGTACTACTAGTAATACTACTACTACTAGTAAAACTACTAGTAATACTACTACTACTAGTACTACTACTACTAGTACTACTACTACTAGTACTACTACTAATACTACTACTAGTACTACTACTAGTATACTACTACTAATAAAAGTACTACTACTACTACTTCTACTTCTAGTACTACTACTATTACTACTATGAATACTAGTACTACTACTAATACTAATACTAGTACTACTACTAGTACTATTACTACTCCTATCACTACTAATACTATTCCTACCAATACTAATACTACTATAAATAGTACTAATATTATTACTAGTATTACTAACACTATTACTACTACTAGTACACGTAATAATAGTACTAATAGTACTACTAATAATACTACTACTACTACTAGTACTCCTCCTACTACTACTACTAGTACTACTACTAATACTACTACGACTATTAGTACTACTACTACTAGTACTACTTCCACTAGTACTACTACTACTACGAGTACTAATACTACTACTAATACTACCAGTACTACTACTACTACTACTACTACTAATAGTACTACTACTACTACCACTACTACTACTAGTACTACTACTACTAGTAATACTACTACTAGTACTACTAGTACTACTACTAGTACTACTAGTACTACTACTACTACTAGTACTACTACTACTACTACTAGTATTACAACTACTTTACTACTACTAGTAATACTAATACTACTAGTACTAATACTAGTACGACTAATACTATTACTACTAGTGCCAGTACTACTAATACTACTACTAATATTACTACTAATATTAGTACTACTAATTCTAGTACTACTACTACTATTACTACTACTACTACTTCCAGTGCTACTACTACTACTACTAGTACTACTACTAGTACTATGAGTACTATTACTACTACTTCCAGTACTAATAACACGACTACTACTACTAGTACAACTACTAGTACTACTAGTAATACTACTACTACTACTAGTATTAATACTACTTGTAATACTACTACTACTAGTACTACTACTACTAGTACTACTACTACTAGTACTACTACTAATACTACTACTAGTACTACTACTAGTAGTACTACTACTAATATTCCTACCAATATTAATACTACTACTAATAGTACTAATATAATTACTAGTATTACTAACAATACTACTACTACTAGTACTCCTAATAATAGTACTAATAGTACTACTAATAATACTACTACTACTACTAGTACTCCTCCTACTACTACTACTAGTACTACTAGTAATACTACTACGACTATTAGTACTACTACTACTAGTACTACTTCCACTAGTACTACTACTAATACTAGTACTAATACTACTACTACTACTACCAGTACTACTACCAGTACTACTACTACTACTATCACTGATACTACTACTACTATTGCTACTACTAGTACTACTACTACTACTAGTGCTACTACTACTAATACTAGTACTATTACTACTACCACTACTACTAGTACTACTACTACTACTAGTACTAGTACTACTAGTATTACTACTACTACTTTTCTACTAGTACTACTGTTACGACTAGTACTACTACTACTACTACTAGTAATACTACTACAACTTCTAGTACTACAATTAATACTAGTACTACTACTACTACTACAACTACTACTAGTACTACTACTACTACTAGTACTAGTACTACTAGTACTAATACTACTACTATTACTAATAGTACTACTAATACCACTAGTACTACTACTACTACTAGTACTACTACTACTACCAGTACTACTACTACTACTAGTACTACTACTAGTACTATGAGTACTATTACTACTACTACCAGTACTAATAACACGACTACTACTACTAGTACAACTACTAGTACTACTAGTAATACTACTACTACTACTAGTAATACTACTACTACAGTACTACTACTACTAGTACTACTACTACTAGTACTACTACTAATACTACTACTAGTACTACTACTAGTATACTACTACTAATAAAAGTACTACTAATACTACTGCTACTTCTACTACTACTAGTACTACTATTACTACTAGTACTACTACTAATACTACTACTAGTACTACTACTACTCCTATTACTACTACTACTATTCCTACCAATACTAATACTACTACTAATAGTACTAATATTATTACTAGTATTACTAACACTACTACTACTACTAGTACTCCTAATAATAGTACTAATAGTACTACTAATAATACTACTACTACTACTAGTACTCCTCCTACTACTACTACTAGTACTACTACTAATACTACTACGACTATTAGTACTACTACTACTAGTACTACTTCCACTAGTACTACTACTAATACTAGTACTAATACTACTACTACTACTACCAGTACTACTACCAGTACTACTACTACTACTATCACTGATACTACTACTACTATTGCTACTACTAGTACTACTACTACTAGTGCTACTACTACTAATACTAGTACTATTACTACTACCACTACTACTAGTACTACTACTACTACTAGTACTAGTACTACTAGTATTACTACTACTACTTTTCTACTAGTACTACTGTTACGACTAGTACTACTACTACTACTACTAGTAATACTACTACAACTTCTAGTACTACAATTAATACTAGTACTACTACTACTACTACAACTACTACTAGTACTACTACTACTACTAGTACTAGTACTACTAGTACTAATACTACTACTATTACTAATAGTACTACTAATACCACTAGTACTACTACTACTACTAGTACTACTACTACTACCAGTACTACTACTACTACTACTAGTACTACTACTAGTACTATGAGTACTATTACTACTACTACCAGTACTAATAACACGACTACTACTACTAGTAAAACTACTAGTACTACTAGTAATACTACAACTACTACTAGTAATACTACTACTACAAGTACTACTACTACTAGTACTACTACTACTAGTACTACTACTAATACTACTACTAGTACTACTACTAGTATACTACTACTAATAAAAGTACTACTACTACTACTGCTAATTCTACTACTACTAGTACTACTATTACTACTAGTACTACTACTAATACTACTATTAGTACTACTACTACTCATATTACTACTACTACTATTCCTACCAATACTTATACTACTACTAATAGTACTAATATTATTACTAGTATTACTAACACTACTACTACTACTAGTACTCCTAATAATAGTACTAATAGTACTACTAATAATACTACTACTACTACTAGTACTCCTCCTACTACTACTACTAGTACTACTACTAATACTACTACGACTATTAGTACTACTACTACTAGTACTACTTCCACTAGTACTACTACTAATACTAGTACTAATACTACTACTACTACTACCAGTACTACTACCAGTACTACTACTACTACTATCACTGATACTACTACTACTATTGCTACTACTAGTACTACTACTACTACTAGTGCTACTACTACTAATACTAGTACTATTACTACTACCACTACTACTAGTACTACTACTACTACTAGTACTAGTACTACTAGTATTACTACTACTACTTTTCTACTAGTACTACTACTACCACTAGTACTACTACTACTACTAGTAATACTACTACAACTTCTAGTACTACAATTAATACTAGTACTACTACTACTACTACAACTAAAACTAGTACTACTACTACTAGTACTAGTACTACCAGTACTAATACTACTACTATTACTAATAGTACTACTAATACCACTAGTACTACTACTACTACTAGTACTACTACTACTACTAGTAACACTATTA
>CALYDE020000658.1:0-29435 GCA_944472155.2 Trichobilharzia szidati | reverse complement strand
TGAGTCGCCAAAGCCATAAAATTTCTCTCCTTATAAACAAGGGAAACTATACAGCAACCATGCAGACATGTGTGAACTGTTTAACGAGACGTTTGCAGCTAACTACCTTAAGCCCACAAGTCCACTTCTCGGTTTACAATCTACAGTAGAACTCCCTTCTTCTTCAACACTGAAAGAAATCACTACAGTTCATTTCACTTATTCTAATATTAACCAAGCCATTAAAACTCTTAAAAGCTCTAGTAGTGCTGGTTTTGACGGTATACCATCGTATCTTTATAAACACGGTGGTTCTGACATTCCCGTTTTATTACTTAAGATCTTTATAATGTCCCTAGAAAGCCAAACCTATCCGGATAAATGGAAAACCACATTAATAGTACCCAAACACAAATCCGGATCAAAAACTGAAGTCAACAACTATAGGCCAATCAATATTATACCCATAGTATCTAGAATCATTGAAAGAATAGTTAAAGATGATATTCTCAAACATATGGTCAGCTGCAATATTCTGAGTCCAAACCAACATGGATTCCTAAAATCCAGATCATGCATGACATGTCACCTTGACTTCTTTAACTAAATAACTAGCAGCCGAGACAAACAACAACTAGTACTAGTCATCTACTTCGACATATCCAAAGCCTTTGACCACGTTGACCATTTGCTTCTAATAAGTAAGCTGAACTCCTTAGGAATACGTAACCCATTATTACGATGGATCGAATCATTCCTTAACAATAGGTCCGAAGTGGTTAGACTGGGGTCTGTAAACTCTAAACCTAGTCCAGTCACTTCTGGAGTAGTTCAAGGTAGCGTCTTAGGCCCCCTCCTATTCACTCTATATGTCAACGACATATGCAGCTGTTTCTCACTTGGCAAACCATTCATCTTTGCAGATGATCTTAAAGTAGCTTACACATTCCACTGTGATGACTTAGGGTACTTTCAGAAAGCTGTTCAGGAAGAATTAGATCGAGCAACTGCATGGTCCTCCACATGGAACCTAAAATTCAACCTTAAAAAATGTGGTTGGATCTGTTTCGGTGCACCCTCAATAAATATCAAACTGGTACTTGAATCTCTTGACTTACCTAAACTCCGAAGTGTTGTGGACCTAGGACTCAGGCACTCTAGTGACCTGACATTTTCTGAGCAAGTGGCGACACAGACGCGTAAATCGAGGATGCTCTTAGGATGCATACTCAGGAATTTCCACAACTACGAAGCGAAACTATTATTATATAAAACTTGTGTCAGACCACTACTTGAATATTGTCCATTTATTCTCAGCAGCACTCGCGTAAGTGACAAACTTAAAACAGAAAGTGTCCAACGATACTTCACGTCTAAACTACTAGGATTTGACTGCGAAAAGGACTACACATCAAGGTGTATAACTCTAGGTATCGACCCACTCTGGATGAGACGACTGAGCATTAACCTGACATTCTTCTTTAAAGTCTTGCATAAAATATCATTCTCAGACAGCAAGGAGATACAGTTCTCACCGGAAGGCTCTTTACTATTATTAAATATGTTTACTAATCGTATATGTAATTTATCATATTGATGATGCCTGTAAACTGGCGTCCCTCATGTACAAAATGAGAATATACTATTATTTATTTATTTGTTTATCTAGGAAAAACTGTAAGACAGCACTCCGTGCAAACTTCTTCATAGTCATGTACTCTAAGATCTGGAACAGTTTACCCCTAGAAATAAGGACCTGTCACTCTATTATAACCTTCAAACGCTTGCTATATAAACTGTTTCATCCCAGTGACTATGCCAATAACACCGCACCACTTATTTCTAAAACGCATGAGCTATTAGAACACTATAACGCCTAGACTCATTACTAATTATTACGACAATAAATAAACTCTAAGACTTCGCAAAAATACATGAAAAAACAACTAGATTATACGTGATGTTTACTATACAATGATATACATTTATAAACACTTATATGTGCATAAAATATTAATGTTCTTTTCATGTTCACATACTTTCTCTCTTGCTGAGCCTGCACTTCTATATACCTCCCGGTCGAGGTCGAACAACCCAACATTTAAACTGAAATGACCATTTAAGTAAATTCAAACCCAAATTCCATGAACGATCCGATGCTACCATTTGAAAACCCTGGCCAACATTCTGTACAAGGAGTATTCTTGATCTGAAATAAAGAAGCAACTGGTTTTCAAACAGCTTTCAATGTATTACTCAACTTACATGTACAGTCTGCCATGCTGACACAAATCGCGCCAATGGATAGTTCTAGAATGGGCGTTGATAAGGCATATCCCCTGTTTGAAGTGGCGCCTCCACCTTTACCTTGAGGACATTTGCGCGGTCTAGTTGATTTCAGTTTGGCTGATTTGCTTCGTTTGATCTAGGTAGCTGCATTTGACGTGATTCTGGCTTCTATTTGGCTTGAACTGTATTGATTTTGTTAAGAATAGTCGTCAAAAGCTGCCTCTAGGCCTGAAGGCAGTTATGGTGCAGGAGGATGCTTGAGAATGTGCTTCATGTGAAAATTATAGGGCGCACATAAAATCCTCCTGTTTGTGGCGTCTCAACAATTTCTGTAGAGCTTCGTTTCATCACTTGTGTCCATATTTGCCGTTCACGAGTGTTTCAGTAAATGTTTATGGCTATAATCAGGAACTTTCCAAAACGGTAACTGTGGTAAGGAATTTATATTTTTTCCGCTATAGTTTCCAAGTCAATGTCTCTTTTAAGTTGCTTACTGTACTTTGTTGGCTATTCGTGAATTTTTTATTGAATAGCTTCTGTTTTCATTTACGGTGATACCGAATGGACGCATTGGCACTTGGAGACAATGGCAACCAACCTACCCTTCCTATATCAGTGGATATCAAAAAACTTTTTGACGGAATTATGTTTAGTCACCGGTATGCTAGTTGGGTTCAAGTAGAAGATGCTCTAAGTCGGCTGGAATCAGTAATATATGTATGTATGTATGACAGAGTATTCCTAGGCAACTCATACACATTATGTAATCAAAAATTGCATACGGGACCTTGAATCTCGGTAGTTGAAGTACAAATTAGTGGTCTTTCGTTGTACATATGGCATGAAGCGAAAAACTAGAGGCTCAGGTTTACGCGTCAAACCGTAAGAATTCTATTATTTATTTATGCAGTGCAAAATACACCGGTTGCCAATCTGGCTTTCGTATACACTACAAGGAGGACGAGTTTATCACTTCTTCCGCGAAAACAGTTCACAATCACAGATGTGAACGAAGTCTTATGATAGGTGATCCATATTTTAGACGCCTGTCCGGGGTTGAAAAGGAGAATATTGCACCAGTTGTGAAGACTACGTCTGAGGTTGCTGATGTTTTGGAGTATGCTGAAGGGAATTTTAATAAAATTTTGACGAGCACAGATGTGTATAATTTACGTAAGGATGTGAGACCAGGTAATTGAAGTAGTTTAAAGTTATTTTTGAAGCCATACCTTTGAGATCAGATGTTATGCGCATAATAAGGCAAAGCGGTCAGGTGGTTGAATACGTGCATTCAAATACAGGGATAACCAGCGGAATTTGCTTCACCCTGGAATCACAGGTTCAGTTATATCCAAAATACGGAGAGGTGGTGTGTATTGACTCAACATACAATAATAATGAGAACGGGTAGGTTATACGTGAAACGGTTGACAAATCTTACTCAGATATTCTCTGATTCACTTGGTGGTAACAGACAATATGGGTCATAGCAGGCCTGTTTTTTGGCATGGACGAGACGAGAGAGGTCATGTGATGTAGCTTGGATATTGGAACAATTACAAAGAATAATGCAGGATACGTCCACTACAGAGACTTTCTTAACGGATTCGGCCAACTGTGAGATATCCGCCGTGCGTAATAGTCAAATTCAGGCGAAAATCGTCATCTGTGCCTTTCATGTATGCCGGGCTTTCAGCAGGAAGGTGAGGTGAATGTAATAATACTTGATGCATTTAGACTCGAAATCCTTTTGTACGCAGGTTTTTATATCGTCTTGTTAAAGCTACGACACCTGAAAGTTAAATGCATTGATTTCTAACCGTTTAGATTTCATCACTACCTTAGTGTCATTAGGATGGTTGATCAGAGGGTGTGGAATTATGTCAGGCATTACTGGGTGCCTAAGGAGGAGACGTTGGCTGCGGCATATATGCCGAATACTCTGTTGCTGTTTAATAGTACCAACAATAGAGTTGAAAGCTCTCACAGTCACCTAAAACGATATCTCCACAGAAGAGATCCCTTACACGTATGCATGTACAAGACGTATAAATGGTGTGTACGCACAGAGAAGTGTCGTAGTATTGAAGTCATCGTCGAAAGTTGTCGGATTCACAAGTACCACGCACCGGAACCAGTTATGCCGATATTAGGAATCTTCACTCCTTATGCCGCTAAGTTAATTGCCAAGGACTATGGCCGTAATCGTCGGATGAACATAGAGTTGTATACTGATGATATGGCTATCATAAATGACGGCATATACCTGCACCAAGTGGATTATACCAATTCTACTTGTACCTGCAGAATATTTAGGGCACAAAGAATACCTTGCCGGCATATGCTGCTATGTCACACTCAAATTCCTCAGTTTACAGGTAAATCTAACTCTTACTAATATTTCAATTAATATTTTTAGTTGACAAAGTAATTCGCCTGTGTCGCAGATGGTTTTGGCAGGATCCGTTGCTACCAAGTCGTGTGCCGTGTGAAGGTTCAGTGAAGAAACCCTGCATGGAGATACTGCAACTTCGCAGGCAATTGAACAGAAGCTCTGCAGTTATGCAGGATAATTATAGTAATGAATATACTATTAGTGCACTGCGAGCAACTCTGAATTACTTTGAGAACTTTCTTGTATAATAATGGAAGATGTACATAAATTTTGTGTCAATAAATGCAAATATACCCTAACTTCTAAACTGCATACGCCTTATGTTTTACCGTTTCATGTGACAGAAGTCTAATAGTCATTTGCGAATATAGTAGGAAGCATTTTCTAGAGAGCAAGTAAAAGTGAGTACTAGGCGGAATCTCCAGTACTTAGTATGAGAAGTAAGGTGAACGTTTTTTTCTTGTAAGTACGCAATGAAAAGACAATGACGAGTTTTTGTAACTAGCATTGTATTTACTATGTAGGTTATGTTATTACAGGCATACATTGCTACAACGTGTCTAGTCTGGCGTATCGCCGCATGAGTAACACCAATTGTAGCGTTTTCCAGTCAGTAAAATTTCGACTTTTCGTACGTCAAACTTCGCGGAAGGTAGATGAAATTAAAGACTGCTTCCAGACGATCCGTACAACGGCACCTTAGGCAATGTCTACAAAGACAAAAATAAGATAATTAGAAGACACGTTAAAATGCATAGGTAAATAAGTCAAGTACTGTTTTGGAATAAGGGAGATTACTAGTATTATTACAAGGTCTTCAACTCATTTCATTTCTTTCGACTGCTACCATTTCTTGCGTCAGCGTTACTTACTTATAGTTCACTGTAACTTCTTCGTTGCACCCTATTTACACAGTGCAAGGAAATGAGAAAATGAGTGCAATACTTAGGATACAGCAATAATAAGGGTATAAGCAGATTATCACTGCAGCGAGGTGCGACAGTAATAATAATTTGCTTTGTTCGAAAACAGTATTGATGTTGCAGTGTTGAATTCGCAGCATCTCGTACATTATTGTATCTCATTTTATGAAGTAATATTCTAAACAGTTGTAAAGATTGTATTACAGAAATCGACAAGATATAGAGTGACCAAGAAAGACCAGAGGATATAACATCTCCAAGGTATCTCATGTTAGACTTAGTTTACGTTTCAGTGCCCTCTGTGATACAAACATCTTGTGAATGATACATGAGTATTTCAGTTATGCGTACTAAAGGTTTAAAAAAATCACTCATCTAATTCATTTCTATTAGCACTAATTCTTATGTCCGTGTTACTGACTTTTGGTTTATGTTTTCTTCAGTGCACTTTATCCGGACAATTTAAGGAATTGGGAAATGCATTGAGTACTTAAGAAACGGCATTCATAATTGTTTGTGCCAATTAACACTGTAGTGAGTTGTGACGCACAATTTTGTTAATACATGTATGATGAAAGTGAACTAAAATAAGGACGACAGTTGTAGAAATGAGCCTTGTATTATATCATTCTTGGAAGTATCAGTTCCCTCATAGTTTAGTTTGAGTATTAAGTGAATGGAATGCAATCTACAGATTCATGAAATTCACATACTGACGTACTACTTTTCTGGAATCATAGTTAATGTCTCCTCATTAAAGTGAGCAATGGGTATTGTACTTGTATAAAATCAATAGGATGTGAACCGCTGCCGATGAAAACGACAGAAATTCTTGGAATTATCAGTTATAATTTCAGCTGGATCACATGTAACACTCAGCAGTTGTCAAGTGGTCAATTCATGAACATGGAATCCATACAGAAAGCGCAGAAGATTTAGTACAACATGCACACTCCTGATTTCACTATTCAGCATGCACGCCAAATGCATTACTTTAGGGGCCTACATAGTTCACAAATTAACTCACAACACTGAAGTGGAGAAATTCATATTTGTCCTTACTGAGCTTAATATAGCGGTTCTTGTGAAGTAACTTTCTTATGCAGAAGAGAAGAGCAAGGTATTCATAATCTTTCGCTACATGTGGAATCGCAGTGCAACTCGATGCGCAACAGTATATATATAAATAAACTCAAAAATAAAGTCCTCCTGGTGACACATTGTGACATGATAGGAAGTGAGACGGTCAGATCACCAACGTATTTGACGAAGTTGCTCTCATTAGAAAGAGAAAAGTCATGTAAGACAAGAGAGAGAAAAAGAAAAGGAGAGATAACAGTACCCTGAGGAACACAACCTTCAGCAAGCAAGGCGGAAGATTTACCCTAATATACAGTATGCTGCATACCATTTGAGAAATGATAACGCAACCAATCACCTGCACAGGACTCGTGTTTGCACGACCGAAACCTTATTCAACTAATATCATCTAGGTCCTTAGTCAATAACGGCATATGCTGGATGACTGAAAGCTTAGCACAAAAGTGATAAAGCACAAAAAACACTTGCAAAGTAAAGGGACGGATCCCAGGTGGATGAGGAGGTTACTGGAAGGCATTTATTTGTCATTTAGCAAAGAAGAAGATTAAGAACTGCAATTATCATTTGTTGACATTCTGGAGACCATTATTCAGTGTTTCGCATTTAGTTATAATAATAGTATATTCTCATTTCTTACATGAGGGACGCCAGTTTACAGGCATCATCAATATGATAAATTACATATACGATTAGTAAGCATATTTAATAATAGTAATTTAATAAAATACATATTTTCCTACCTGTGTAGGACACACCAATTGTACAGGCATGGATAAGTATTATTTAAATTACATAAATTTGGTTCGTGGTAAAATTATAAGGATAGAGTCATTTTGTCTATGGAAACAATATGATAACTAATCGTTCAATGGAGCACATCAAGAAATATAGAAATATTGTCTTCCCATTAAAAAAACCCAAGTATGTTTTGTCTAGCGTGTGTCATTCCGCCTGACTTTCAGTATGACTTCGCAAAGAAGTCCAACTGTTCAGTTTACCACATTCCATGCACAACACAAAGGTAGAGACATAAAACTAAATGGAAGTTTAACGAGCGAAAATTTGAGGGAAAATAAATAGTGACAACATGAGTTGAATAGATACGTGAGATTACACAGAGTGAATGCATCTGTGCCATAAACAAAGACTTGCAGACATATATCTAGTAGTTCTTCTAGCTGACTGTCAACGATTTTATGAACCAATAGCAGTTTTTCATTCGACCGACCCAAACACATTTTGAACCTTAACATGTGCTGGCTAACATTATCCCTCGAGGAAGGCGATAGCTTGGTATGCAATCACGTGTTATAGCCATCTCAACCTATTCAGCTTCTCAACCTTGAAGACTAACTTACCCTCCTCACCTAACACTTTATGCGTAACCTCAAGAGCAATCGCCATATTATACTGCTTTAATCATGAGATCGAACACAGAAGCCTATAATCAAACACCGGTATTCTTTTCATATTTTCCAGTATCAGGGTTTACTTCTCATAGTTTAGGTGTATAGTATCATCAGCAAACTGTAAGTTGATGATGATAATAAATCTCTAAAGTCATTTATAGACTATCCTACTGATATATGTGTGATTGCATTGAAATGATATAAGGATGACAGTTTAAGAATTCAGCCTTGTGTTACATCCCAATTGGAAATGTGTTTTCTCGGATAATTCGCAAACAGTAATCACTGAATAGGAAACATTCTGTAGAATTTGTGAAACTCATTAACTGACGCATTACTTTTGCAGGCATTATAGTGTTTCCTCAATAAAGCGAGATTTGTATATTTCGGTTGCATAAAGCGAGAAAGTGGTATCCTGGCAATACCAATGACTACAACAAGTCCGGGAATTATGCACTACAACTTTTACTTTAATGAATACTCCAGCAAATTTGAAATAAACACTTGAAAAATATCAAATTTGTACAGGAAGTCCGTAAGATTTACTAAACTAAAAGCACTTTCGGTTTACATAGGAGTTCTCCATGCCGAATTAATTCCTTTAAGGACCTACACAGATTACGACTTCAATTAAGTAACACTGACGTGAAAGAAATTCCATTCTTCATTACTAAACTTAATGATAATAATAATGTCTTTTATTCTAGAAACAGGAGCATTCCTAATGTTTCACTTTATGTAAATGCAGTTACACACAGTTGCACTGAGAACTCAATGCAACTCGTTGCACAATAGTATGTACACAAATAAAGTGAAAAATAACGTTCTCCTTACCTTCTGAACAACTTTTCCTTATTACAGGTTAATAACTTTCTTTCACGTATGAGCCTGAGTTTTGTCTTTGAAATCACAATATTACATCAGTTAAATCTCGCCCCGAAACCAAGGCCACTTGAAACCAATAGCAACATAGCGACAAGCGTCATTGAGTGGATATGCAATAAAGTCGACCTCGGCCCCATTTGATGCAGTAAAACAATCCAACATGACCTAATTTAGTTTTCGTATCCACTATCAAATTTCTTTCCTATTATAAAATTACGATTAGACTGCTGAAAAAATTGGAATAAATATATCAATGATCTCAACATTATACATCAATGAATATTAACTCAAGGATGCTGTTCACAACAAAGTTATATAGGAGAATTGACTTCAGGCTTTATTTTTCCCAGATATTTGTATTACATTCATCTGATGTCTGGGTTTTTGTTAATGCGAAGACAATATTTCTATATCTCTTTATGTGATACACAGACAGACTATTTTGCAGATTGTTCCGACTGACTCTAATGTCAGAAAGAACAAACAAACTGTAAATTTAACATACATCGAAACATGTGTAATTTATATAATAACTTATCCATGCCTGTACAATTGTTATGTTCCTGCATAAACAGGAATAAATATATATATACTATAAAGCTCTACTTAAATTGTTTTCCCCAGTTCGCCCTAAAAAGCATGTCCATCAAAAGAAACCGCTGCGGAAGGGTTATATGCCAATTCCCAGTGGATGAGGGAATGCAGTGTGATAAATGCAAGAGATGGTTTCACAGCATATGCACAAACCTAACTCCTGCAGCATACAAAAGCTGCTGCAAACCTCTAGCAAACTGGTTGTGCAATGACTGCTGTACTATGACTAAATTCCATATTACAAAAGCCTTTGCCACTCTCAGTGGGTTTCTGAAACTCATGGACTGCAAGGGTCTTCCACCACAGTAGAAGACCGAGTACTTCTCAGAAAACCATGATGTGACTAGCGCCACTGACGAAAAAGCACATGTCCTCGATGCGACTCTGTCAATGAGTGGGTGCCCTTCAGCACATAGGAGCACCAACCATATTCCAGACACCCACGCTGCCCCCACGACAGTAACGGAAAGACCACCACAAAGAAGAGGCTACCGGGGTCGAAATCCTGCAGGTCAAGTCCCCCAGGGACTGGTGGATCAAGCCTCATCCACACCGGTGAGTAGCAGGCAGATAAATCCTACTACGACTAGCGAGGAGAACGCCAATGAATGGCGTAATGTAGTCTCTCGCAAAAAGTGAGATAAGGATAACACATTGGCTACACTGCCCACGAAGGACAGACACATACCTATGCCACAGAGCAAGAAAGCCACGGCAAGCAAACCTGATCTCTCTGACAGGTCACTCATTCTCCACAAAGCGGAAGAATCATTGGTCCCCGATCCCAAGGCTAGATTCGAGCATTACCTTAACTTGGTTAAGCCCCTTTTAAACAAGCTACTGCCACAAACAGTATCAGGCATTACTATACACAGCGTATATAGAATAGGCCAAAAGCCTAACCCTACAGTAAATCAGCCTGTACGTCTCCTCAAAGTCGTACTAAACCCTAAAGAAGAGAGGGATGCTACTCTAAGCAACACTCAAATTATTAAAGGATCAGGAATATATATCCATGCCAACTTAAGCCTAGCAGACCATGTCAAAAGACAGTCTTCGGCCTTAGAATTAAGCGAACGATGCCAAAACGGCGAAAAGAACCTTAAGATTAAGGGTTTTCGGGTTGTCCGAGTTCGCAGTTTAAAGATCCAAAACCTCTGTGGGTAGGCCGGGGAAGCACCAAACTGAATTGACAGTTTGCTACACAAACGCCCGCAGCCTGTTAAATAAACGGACTGAGCTGGTTAACATGATAGACTCCGGAAACCCGGATGTAATTATTACCACAGAGACATGGCTCACACCCGATGTCACTGACAGCGAACTTCGAAGTGCATAGGGTGGGCCGACTAAACCGCAAGGGGTTGGCGTAGTTATCTACCTCAAGAAATGCTTAACCGTGCGTAGCATCGAAGCACTCGCTCACGACAGTGAGTCGTGCGAACTTCTACGCTGCAGACTTATATGCATAGGCCAAGACATTGACCTCATTGCCATGTACCGCATTCCTGACTGCAGTGCAGATGACTTCCCGATAGAGAAGCTAGGCTCCTGGACCGCGAAATGTCGAAGTCTCGTAGTTGGCGACTTCAACGAACCAACAGTTGACTGGACGAGCCTAACAACTCCATCCTCAGTCAACTCCTTTGATTATAAACCGCTGGAACCGAGTATGTCGTTAGCTCTAGTCCAACATATCATTAAGCCCACGCTCTATGACTCACAGCACTCCTCCTCAACTCTGGGCCTAGTATTCTCCTATGGTGAGGATGTGGATCTCATACAACATCTTCCTCCTTTAGGAAGAAGTGACCATGCTGTGCTCACTTTCAAGTTCACAGCAACGGCAGCAAGGGCAAAAACACCATCTCGACCAAACGTTTGGAAAGCTGATATAAATGCAATCGTCTCAGCAGCCAACTCAGTAAACTGGTACATCAACCCAGAGTCTCAAGTAGAAGCCGCATGGAACCAATTTAAACAAATTTACGCCCAAGTAACTGAAACTTTCATCCCATGGTCTGTACCAAAGGGTCGGAAACACTGTCCTCCTTGGATAAACCGAGAGATTCGTAAGTTACTTAGACGTAAACACAAATGTTGGAACCTGTTTGCCACACTTAAGACTTCTGAGACCAAGCAATTATATAACACTACTAGAAATAAAGCTATTGCAGAAATCCACCAATCAAGGATAAAGTTCGAAGCACACCTGGCTCAAAATGCAAAGGCACAACCTGAGAAAATTTTCTCGTACAAGACCTTCAGGAATAAAACATTCAATTGTGTTCCAAAAGTGACTATTGAAAATGACACAACCGAAGAAGTTCAAGAAAAAGCAGAAGCAGTGGCAAACTACTTCTCCCAAGTCTTCATTCACGAGTCATCACTGACTATAGGATCAGCTCAACGGGATAGATTCCGCTGATATCGAGCGACTTTATTGCATATCCACTCAATGACGCTTGTCGCTATGTTGCTATTGGTTTCAAGTGGCCTTGGTTTCGGGGCGAGATTTAACTGATGTAATATTGTGATTTCAAAGACAAAACTCAGGCTCATACGTGAAAGAAAGTTATTAATCTGTAATAAGGAAAAGTTGTTCAGAAGGTAAGGAGAACGTTATTTTTCACTTTATTTGTGTACATACTATTGTGCAACGAGTTGCATTGAGTTCTCAGTGCAACTGTGTGTAACTGCATTTACATAAAGTGAAACATTAGGAATGCTCCTGTTTCTAGAATAAAAGACATTATTATTATCATTAAGTTTAGTAATGAAGAATGGAATTTCTTTCACGTCAGTGTTACTTAATTGAAGTCGTAATCTGTGTAGGTCCTTAAAGGAATTAATTCGGCATGGAGAACTCCTATGTAAACCGAAAGTGCTTTTAGTTTAGTAAATCTTACGGACTTCCTGTACAAATTTGATATTTTTCAAGTGTTTATTTCAAATTTGCTGGAGTATTCATTAAAGTAAAAGTTGTAGTGCATAATTCCCGGACTTGTTGTAGTCATTGGTATTGCCAGGATACCACTTTCTCGCTTTATGCAACCGAAATATACAAATCTCGCTTTATTGAGGAAACACTATAATGCCTGCAAAAGTAATGCGTCAGTTAATGAGTTTCACAAATTCTACAGAATGTTTCCTATTCAGTGATTACTGTTTGCGAATTATCCGAGAAAACACATTTCCAATTGGGATGTAACACAAGGCTGAATTCTTAAACTGTCATCCTTATATCATTTCAATGCAATCACACATATATCAGTAGGATAGTCTATAAATGACTTTAGAGACTTATTATCATCATCAACTTACAGTTTGCTGATGATACTATACACCTAAACTATGAGAAGTAAACCCTGATACTGGAAAATATGAAAAGAATACCGGTGTTTGATTATAGGCTTCTGTGTTCGATCTCATGATTAAAGCAGTATAATATGGCGATTGCTCTTGAGGTTACGCATAAAGTGTTAGGTGAGGAGGGTAAGTTAGTCTTCAAGGTTGAGAAGCTGAATAGGTTGTGATGGCTATAACACGTGATTGCATACCAAGCCATCGCCTTCCTCGAGGGATAATGTTAGCCAGCACATGTTAAGGTTCAAAATGTGTTTGGGTCGGTCGAATGAAAAACTGCTATTGGTTCATAAAATCGTTGACAGTCAGCTAGAAGAACTACTAGATATATGTCTGCAAGTCTTTGTTTATGGCACAGATGCATTCACTCTGTGTAATCTCACGTATCTATTCAACTCATGTTGTCACTATTTATTTTCCCTCAAATTTTCGCTCGTTAAACTTCCATTTAGTTTTATGTCTCTACCTTTGTGTTGTGCATGGAATGTGGTAAACTGAACAGTTGGACTTCTTTGCGAAGTCGTACTGAAAGTCAGGCGGAATGGCACACGCTAGACAAAACATACTTGGGTTTTTTTAATGGGAAGACAATATTTCTATATTTCTTGATGTGCTCCATTGAACGATTAGTTATCATATTGTTTCCATAGACAAAATGACTCTATCCTTATAATTTTACCACGAACCAAATTTATGTAATTTAAATAATACTTATCCATGCCTGTACAATTGGTGTGTCCTACACAGGTAGGAAAATATGTATTTTATTAAATTACTATTATTAAATATGCTTACTAATCGTATATGTAATTTATCATATTGATGATGCCTGTAAACTGGCGTCCCTCATGTAAGAAATGAGAATATACTATTATTATAACTAAATGCGAAACACTGAATAATGGTCTCCAGAATGTCAACAAATGATAATTGCAGTTCTTAATCTTCTTCTTTGCTAAATGACAAATAAATACCTTCCAGTAACCTCCTCATCCACCTGGGATCCGTCCCTTTACTTTGCAAGTGTTTTTTGTGCTTTATCACTTTTGTGCTAAGCTTTCAGTCATCCAGCATATGCCGTTATTGACTAAGGACCTAGATGATATTAGTTGAGTAAGGTTTCGGTCGTGCAAACACGAGTCCTGTGCAGGTGATTGGTTGCGTTATCATTTCTCAAATGGTATGCAGCATACTGTATATTAGGGTAAATCTTCCGCCTTGCTTGCTGAAGGTTGTGTTCCTCAGGGTACTGTTATCTCTCCTTTTCTTTTTTCTCTCTCTTGTCTTACATGACTTTTCTCTTTCTAATGAGAGCAACTTCGTCAAATACGTTGGTGATCTGACCGTCTCACTTCCTATCATGTCACAATGTGTCACCAGGAGGACTTTATTTTTGAGTTTATTTATATATATACTGTTGCGCATCGAGTTGCACTGCGATTCCACATGTAGCGAAAGATTATGAATACCTTGCTCTTCTCTTCTGCATAAGAAAGTTACTTCACAAGAACCGCTATATTAAGCTCAGTAAGGACAAATATGAATTTCTCCACTTCAGTGTTGTGAGTTAATTTGTGAACTATGTAGGCCCCTAAAGTAATGCATTTGGCGTGCATGCTGAATAGTGAAATCAGGAGTGTGCATGTTGTACTAAATCTTCTGCGCTTTCTGTATGGATTCCATGTTCATGAATTGACCACTTGACAACTGCTGAGTGTTACATGTGATCCAGCTGAAATTATAACTGATAATTCCAAGAATTTCTGTCGTTTTCATCGGCAGCGGTTCACATCCTATTGATTTTATACAAGTACAATACCCATTGCTCACTTTAATGAGGAGACATTAACTATGATTCCAGAAAAGTAGTACGTCAGCATGTGAATTTCATGAATCTGTAGATTGCATTCCATTCACTTAATACTCAAACTAAACTATGAGGGAACTGATACTTCCAAGAATGATATAATACAAGGCTCATTTCTACAACTGTCGTCCTTATTTTAGTTCACTTTCATCATACATGTATTAACAAAATTGTGCGTCACAACTCACTACAGTGTTAATTGGCACAAACAATTATGAATGCCGTTTCTTAAGTACTCAATGCATTTCCCAATTCCTTAAATTGTCCGGATAAAGTGCACTGAAGAAAACATAAACCAAAAGTCAGTAACACGGACATAAGAATTAGTGCTAATAGAAATGAATTAGATGAGTGATTTTTTTAAACCTTTAGTACGCATAACTGAAATACTCATGTATCATTCACAAGATGTTTGTATCACAGAGGGCACTGAAACGTAAACTAAGTCTAACATGAGATACCTTGGAGATGTTATATCCTCTGGTCTTTCTTGGTCACTCTATATCTTGTCGATTTCTGTAATACAATCTTTACAACTGTTTAGAATATTACTTCATAAAATGAGATACAATAATGTACGAGATGCTGCGAATTCAACACTGCAACATCAATACTGTTTTCGAACAAAGCAAATTATTATTACTGTCGCACCTCACTGCAGTGATAATCTGCTTATACCCTTATTATTGCTGTATCCTAAGTATTGCACTCATTTTCTCATTTCCTTGCACTGTGTAAATAGGGTGCAACGAAGAAGTTACAGTGAACTATAAGTAAGTAACGCTGACGCAAGAAATGGTAGCAGTCGAAAGAAATGAAATGAGTTGAAGACCTTGTAATAATACTAGTAATCTCCCTTATTCCAAAACAGTACTTGACTTATTTACCTATGCATTTTAACGTGTCTTCTAATTATCTTATTTTTGTCTTTGTAGACATTGCCTAAGGTGCCGTTGTACGGATCGTCTGGAAGCAGTCTTTAATTTCATCTACCTTCCGCGAAGTTTGACGTACGAAAAGTCGAAATTTTACTGACTGGAAAACGCTACAATTGGTGTTACTCATGCGGCGATACGCCAGACTAGACACGTTGTAGCAATGTATGCCTGTAATAACATAACCTACATAGTAAATACAATGCTAGTTACGAAAACTCGTCATTGTCTTTTCATTGCGTACTTACAAGAAAAAAACGTTCACCTTACTTCTCATACTAAGTACTGGAGATTCCGCCTAGTACTCACTTTTACTTGCTCTCTAGAAAATGCTTCCTACTATATTCGCAAATGACTATTAGACTTCTGTCACATGAAACGGTAAAACATAAGGCGTATGCAGTTTAGAAGTTAGGGTATATTTGCATTTATTGACACAAAATTTATGTACATCTTCCATTATTATACAAGAAAGTTCTCAAAGTAATTCAGAGTTGCTCGCAGTGCACTAATAGTATATTCATTACTATAATTATCCTGCATAACTGCAGAGCTTCTGTTCAATTGCCTGCGAAGTTGCAGTATCTCCATGCAGGGTTTCTTCACTGAACCTTCACACGGCACACGACTTGGTAGCAACGGATCCTGCCAAAACCATCTGCGACACAGGCGAATTACTTTGTCAACTAAAAATATTAATTGAAATATTAGTAAGAGTTAGATTTACCTGTAAACTGAGGAATTTGAGTGTGACATAGCAGCATATGCCGGCAAGGTATTCTTTGTGCCCTAAATATTCTGCAGGTACAAGTAGAATTGGTATAATCCACTTGGTGCAGGTATATGCCGTCATTTATGATAGCCATGTCATCAGTATACAACTCTATGTTCATCCGACGATTACGGCCATAGTCCTTGGCAATTAACTTAGCGGCATAAGGAGTGAAGATTCCTAATATCGGCATAACTGGTTCCGGTGCGTGGTACTTGTGAATCCGACAACTTTCGACGATGACTTCAATACTACGACACTTCTCTGTGCGTACACACCATTTATACGTCTTGTACATGCATACGTGTAAGGGATCTCTTCTGTGGAGATATCGTTTTAGGTGACTGTGAGAGCTTTCAAATCTAAGCGGTTAGAAATCAATGCATTTAACTTTCAGGTGTCGTAGCTTTAACAAGACGATATAAAAACCTGCGTAAAAAAGGATTTCGAGTCTAAATGCATCAAGTATTATTACACTCACCTCAAATTCCTGCTGAAAGCCCGGCATACATGAAAAGCAGAGATGACGAATTTCGCATGAAATTGACTATCACGCTGCAATCGACCAAGGCATTACGCATAACTGCCAAAAGAGAGGCATTCAAATATTCAAGAAAGGGTTCAAAGGAAGGCAACACGTATGGTTCAAGGCATGACTAACTTATCATACGACGAAAGACTAGACAGTTTAAATCTCTTCTCCCTGTCACACCGTAGGCAGAGAGGAGATTTAATCACAATGTTTAAAATTTTAAATAATGACTATGGACCTGACCTATTCTCTCTTTTCCTTCCCACCAGGTCGGAACACCTTAGAGGACATAGCAGGAGAGTTCAAAAGCCAAGAAGAAATCATATTGCTGTTGAGAACCGGTTCTCTCACCGAGTCATAAACTCATGGAACCGACTCCCAGAAGAAGTGGTGTCTGCAACCTCAATTGATTCGTTCAAGAAGGGTTTGGACAAGCACAGAAATTTACTAGAAAAGGATTAACATAGGCTCCAAGCCTTCTATCCTCAACCAATAAATCTGAATCTGAATAATTAGTCGCTTGTTCCAGTACACCTTTGCTGGTACATATGTCCCTTCTCGTTTGCTTTTTTTCATCTCTTGAAAACGCCCAGTATCAGAGTGCAGAGAAAATGATGTAGGAATACGCAACATCTAATCAAGTGTGACCCACATGAGTGGTGTGGTCTACTTCTTCATAGCTTTGTTTATCTTTCCTCGCCCCTATGGTCCTATACGCAGATGACTTAAAAATTTGGAGAGAGCTGAAGGGCAACAGTGATACGTCCACGTTGCAAGAGGACCTCAACAAATTGTCAGAGTGGTCCATAGAATGGATGCTCCCGATCAATGTAACAAAATGTGCAACCGTGCGCATCGGACAAGCAAGCACCAGCTCCTACGAACTAGAGGGAATAACACTTCCATCAGTTCAGACTCACTTGTACTTAGGTGTCATAGTTAGCCACGATCTAATAACAACAGCACACTGTCGCGCGGTGGCTGCACGTAGTTTCAGGTCCTTATGGGCAATTCGCAGAGCCTTTACTAGAATCACCAGAGATGTGTTCACCCCCTTACATACATCTCTGGTGAGGTCAAGACTGGAAAACTGCATCTAGGCCGCCAGTCCTTGTCTTAAAGGGGACTCACATATTCTAGAAAGGGTTCAAAGGAAGGCAACACGTATGGTTCACGGCATGACTAACTTATCATACGACGAAAGACTAGACAGTTTAAATCTCTTCTCCCTGTCACACCGTAGGCAGAGAGGAGATTTAATCACAATGTTTAAAATTTTAAATAATGACTATGGACCTGACCTATTCTCTCTTTTCCTTCCCACCAGGTCGGAACACCTTAGAGGACATAGCAGGAGAGTTCAAAAGCCAAGAAGAAATCATATTGCTGTTGAGAACCGGTTCTCTCACCGAGTCATAAACTCATGGAACCGACTCCCAGAAGAAGTGGTGTCTGCAACCTCAATTGATTCGTTCAAGAAGGGTTTGGACAAGCACAGAAATTTACTAGAAAAGGATTAACATAGGCTCCAAGCCTTCTATCCTCAACCAATAAATCTGAATCTGAATAATTAGTCGCTTGTTCCAGTACACCTTTGCTGGTACATATGTCCCTTCTCGTTTGCTTTTTTTCATCTCTTGAAAACGCCCAGTATCAGAGTGCAGAGAAAATGATGTAGGAATACGCAACATCTAATCAAGTGTGACCCACATGAGTGGTGTGGTCTACTTCTTCATAGCTTTGTTTATCTTTCCTCGCCCCTATGGTCCTATACGCAGATGACTTAAAAATTTGGAGAGAGCTGAAGGGCAACAGTGATACGTCCACGTTGCAAGAGGACCTCAACAAATTGTCAGAGTGGTCCATAGAATGGATGCTCCCGATCAATGTAACAAAATGTGCAACCGTGCGCATCGGACAAGCAAGCACCAGCTCCTACGAACTAGAGGGAATAACACTTCCATCAGTTCAGACTCACTTGTACTTAGGTGTCATAGTTAGCCACGATCTAATAACAACAGCACACTGTCGCGCGGTGGCTGCACGTAGTTTCAGGTCCTTATGGGCAATTCGCAGAGCCTTTACTAGAATCACCAGAGATGTGTTCACCCCCTTACATACATCTCTGGTGAGGTCAAGACTGGAAAACTGCATCTAGGCCGCCAGTCCTTGTCTTAAAGGGGACTCACATATTCTAGAAAGGGTTCAAAGGAAGGCAACACGTATGGTTCACGGCATGACTAACTTATCATACGACGAAAGACTAGACAGTTTAAATCTCTTCTCCCTGTCACACCGTAGGCAGAGAGGAGATTTAATCACAATGTTTAAAATTTTAAATAATGACTATGGACCTGACCTATTCTCTCTTTTCCTTCCCACCAGGTCGGAACACCTTAGAGGACATAGCAGGAGAGTTCAAAAGCCAAGAAGAAATCATATTGCTGTTGAGAACCGGTTCTCTCACCGAGTCATAAACTCATGGAACCGACTCCCAGAAGAAGTGGTGTCTGCAACCTCAATTGATTCGTTCAAGAAGGGTTTGGACAAGCACAGAAATTTACTAGAAAAGGATTAACATAGGCTCCAAGCCTTCTATCCTCAACCAATAAATCTGAATCTGAATAATTAGTCGCTTGTTCCAGTACACCTTTGCTGGTACATATGTCCCTTCTCGTTTGCTTTTTTTCATCTCTTGAAAACGCCCAGTATCAGAGTGCAGAGAAAATGATGTAGGAATACGCAACATCTAATCAAGTGTGACCCACATGAGTGGTGTGGTCTACTTCTTCATAGCTTTGTTTATCTTTCCTCGCCCCTATGGTCCTATACGCAGATGACTTAAAAATTTGGAGAGAGCTGAAGGGCAACAGTGATACGTCCACGTTGCAAGAGGACCTCAACAAATTGTCAGAGTGGTCCATAGAATGGATGCTCCCGATCAATGTAACAAAATGTGCAACCGTGCGCATCGGACAAGCAAGCACCAGCTCCTACGAACTAGAGGGAATAACACTTCCATCAGTTCAGACTCACTTGTACTTAGGTGTCATAGTTAGCCACGATCTAATAACAACAGCACACTGTCGCGCGGTGGCTGCACGTAGTTTCAGGTCCTTATGGGCAATTCGCAGAGCCTTTACTAGAATCACCAGAGATGTGTTCACCCCCTTACATACATCTCTGGTGAGGTCAAGACTGGAAAACTGCATCTAGGCCGCCAGTCCTTGTCTTAAAGGGGACTCACATATTCTAGAAAGGGTTCAAAGGAAGGCAACACGTATGGTTCAAGGCATGACTAACTTATCATACGACGAAAGACTAGACAGTTTAAATCTCTTCTCCCTGTCACACCGTAGGCAGAGAGGAGATTTAATCACAATGTTTAAAATTTTAAATAATGACTATGGACCTGACCTATTCTCTCTTTTCCTTCCCACCAGGTCGGAACACCTTAGAGGACATAGCAGGAGAGTTCAAAAGCCAAGAAGAAATCATATTGCTGTTGAGAACCGGTTCTCTCACCGAGTCATAAACTCATGGAACCGACTCCCAGAAGAAGTGGTGTCTGCAACCTCAATTGATTCGTTCAAGAAGGGTTTGGACAAGCACAGAAATTTACTAGAAAAGGATTAACATAGGCTCCAAGCCTTCTATCCTCAACCAATAAATCTGAATCTGAATAATTAGTCGCTTGTTCCAGTACACCTTTGCTGGTACATATGTCCCTTCTCGTTTGCTTTTTTTCATCTCTTGAAAACGCCCAGTATCAGAGTGCAGAGAAAATGATGTAGGAATACGCAACATCTAATCAAGTGTGACCCACATGAGTGGTGTGGTCTACTTCTTCATAGCTTTGTTTATCTTTCCTCGCCCCTATGGTCCTATACGCAGATGACTTAAAAATTTGGAGAGAGCTGAAGGGCAACAGTGATACGTCCACGTTGCAAGAGGACCTCAACAAATTGTCAGAGTGGTCCATAGAATGGATGCTCCCGATCAATGTAACAAAATGTGCAACCGTGCGCATCGGACAAGCAAGCACCAGCTCCTACGAACTAGAGGGAATAACACTTCCATCAGTTCAGACTCACTTGTACTTAGGTGTCATAGTTAGCCACGATCTAATAACAACAGCACACTGTCGCGCGGTGGCTGCACGTAGTTTCAGGTCCTTATGGGCAATTCGCAGAGCCTTTACTAGAATCACCAGAGATGTGTTCACCCCCTTACATACATCTCTGGTGAGGTCAAGACTGGAAAACTGCATCTAGGCCGCCAGTCCTTGTCTTAAAGGGGACTCACATATTCTAGAAAGGGTTCAAAGGAAGGCAACACGTATGGTTCACGGCATGACTAACTTATCATACGACGAAAGACTAGACAGTTTAAATCTCTTCTCCCTGTCACACCGTAGGCAGAGAGGAGATTTAATCACAATGTTTAAAATTTTAAATAATGACTATGGACCTGACCTATTCTCTCTTTTCCTTCCCACCAGGTCGGAACACCTTAGAGGACATAGCAGGAGAGTTCAAAAGCCAAGAAGAAATCATATTGCTGTTGAGAACCGGTTCTCTCACCGAGTCATAAACTCATGGAACCGACTCCCAGAAGAAGTGGTGTCTGCAACCTCAATTGATTCGTTCAAGAAGGGTTTGGACAAGCACAGAAATTTACTAGAAAAGGATTAACATAGGCTCCAAGCCTTCTATCCTCAACCAATAAATCTGAATCTGAATAATTAGTCGCTTGTTCCAGTACACCTTTGCTGGTACATATGTCCCTTCTCGTTTGCTTTTTTTCATCTCTTGAAAACGCCCAGTATCAGAGTGCAGAGAAAATGATGTAGGAATACGCAACATCTAATCAAGTGTGACCCACATGAGTGGTGTGGTCTACTTCTTCATAGCTTTGTTTATCTTTCCTCGCCCCTATGGTCCTATACGCAGATGACTTAAAAATTTGGAGAGAGCTGAAGGGCAACAGTGATACGTCCACGTTGCAAGAGGACCTCAACAAATTGTCAGAGTGGTCCATAGAATGGATGCTCCCGATCAATGTAACAAAATGTGCAACCGTGCGCATCGGACAAGCAAGCACCAGCTCCTACGAACTAGAGGGAATAACACTTCCATCAGTTCAGACTCACTTGTACTTAGGTGTCATAGTTAGCCACGATCTAATAACAACAGCACACTGTCGCGCGGTGGCTGCACGTAGTTTCAGGTCCTTATGGGCAATTCGCAGAGCCTTTACTAGAATCACCAGAGATGTGTTCACCCCCTTACATACATCTCTGGTGAGGTCAAGACTGGAAAACTGCATCTAGGCCGCCAGTCCTTGTCTTAAAGGGGACTCACATATTCTAGAAAGGGTTCAAAGGAAGGCAACACGTATGGTTCACGGCATGACTAACTTATCATACGACGAAAGACTAGACAGTTTAAATCTCTTCTCCCTGTCACACCGTAGGCAGAGAGGAGATTTAATCACAATGTTTAAAATTTTAAATAATGACTATGGACCTGACCTATTCTCTCTTTTCCTTCCCACCAGGTCGGAACACCTTAGAGGACATAGCAGGAGAGTTCAAAAGCCAAGAAGAAATCATATTGCTGTTGAGAACCGGTTCTCTCACCGAGTCATAAACTCATGGAACCGACTCCCAGAAGAAGTGGTGTCTGCAACCTCAATTGATTCGTTCAAGAAGGGTTTGGACAAGCACAGAAATTTACTAGAAAAGGATTAACATAGGCTCCAAGCCTTCTATCCTCAACCAATAAATCTGAATCTGAATAATTAGTCGCTTGTTCCAGTACACCTTTGCTGGTACATATGTCCCTTCTCGTTTGCTTTTTTTCATCTCTTGAAAACGCCCAGTATCAGAGTGCAGAGAAAATGATGTAGGAATACGCAACATCTAATCAAGTGTGACCCACATGAGTGGTGTGGTCTACTTCTTCATAGCTTTGTTTATCTTTCCTCGCCCCTATGGTCCTATACGCAGATGACTTAAAAATTTGGAGAGAGCTGAAGGGCAACAGTGATACGTCCACGTTGCAAGAGGACCTCAACAAATTGTCAGAGTGGTCCATAGAATGGATGCTCCCGATCAATGTAACAAAATGTGCAACCGTGCGCATCGGACAAGCAAGCACCAGCTCCTACGAACTAGAGGGAATAACACTTCCATCAGTTCAGACTCACTTGTACTTAGGTGTCATAGTTAGCCACGATCTAATAACAACAGCACACTGTCGCGCGGTGGCTGCACGTAGTTTCAGGTCCTTATGGGCAATTCGCAGAGCCTTTACTAGAATCACCAGAGATGTGTTCACCCCCTTACATACATCTCTGGTGAGGTCAAGACTGGAAAACTGCATCTAGGCCGCCAGTCCTTGTCTTAAAGGGGACTCACATATTCTAGAAAGGGTTCAAAGGAAGGCAACACGTATGGTTCAAGGCATGACTAACTTATCATACGACGAAAGACTAGACAGTTTAAATCTCTTCTCCCTGTCACACCGTAGGCAGAGAGGAGATTTAATCACAATGTTTAAAATTTTAAATAATGACTATGGACCTGACCTATTCTCTCTTTTCCTTCCCACCAGGTCGGAACACCTTAGAGGACATAGCAGGAGAGTTCAAAAGCCAAGAAGAAATCATATTGCTGTTGAGAACCGGTTCTCTCACCGAGTCATAAACTCATGGAACCGACTCCCAGAAGAAGTGGTGTCTGCAACCTCAATTGATTCGTTCAAGAAGGGTTTGGACAAGCACAGAAATTTACTAGAAAAGGATTAACATAGGCTCCAAGCCTTCTATCCTCAACCAATAAATCTGAATCTGAATAATTAGTCGCTTGTTCCAGTACACCTTTGCTGGTACATATGTCCCTTCTCGTTTGCTTTTTTTCATCTCTTGAAAACGCCCAGTATCAGAGTGCAGAGAAAATGATGTAGGAATACGCAACATCTAATCAAGTGTGACCCACATGAGTGGTGTGGTCTACTTCTTCATAGCTTTGTTTATCTTTCCTCGCCCCTATGGTCCTATACGCAGATGACTTAAAAATTTGGAGAGAGCTGAAGGGCAACAGTGATACGTCCACGTTGCAAGAGGACCTCAACAAATTGTCAGAGTGGTCCATAGAATGGATGCTCCCGATCAATGTAACAAAATGTGCAACCGTGCGCATCGGACAAGCAAGCACCAGCTCCTACGAACTAGAGGGAATAACACTTCCATCAGTTCAGACTCACTTGTACTTAGGTGTCATAGTTAGCCACGATCTAATAACAACAGCACACTGTCGCGCGGTGGCTGCACGTAGTTTCAGGTCCTTATGGGCAATTCGCAGAGCCTTTACTAGAATCACCAGAGATGTGTTCACCCCCTTACATACATCTCTGGTGAGGTCAAGACTGGAAAACTGCATCTAGGCCGCCAGTCCTTGTCTTAAAGGGGACTCACATATTCTAGAAAGGGTTCAAAGGAAGGCAACACGTATGGTTCACGGCATGACTAACTTATCATACGACGAAAGACTAGACAGTTTAAATCTCTTCTCCCTGTCACACCGTAGGCAGAGAGGAGATTTAATCACAATGTTTAAAATTTTAAATAATGACTATGGACCTGACCTATTCTCTCTTTTCCTTCCCACCAGGTCGGAACACCTTAGAGGACATAGCAGGAGAGTTCAAAAGCCAAGAAGAAATCATATTGCTGTTGAGAACCGGTTCTCTCACCGAGTCATAAACTCATGGAACCGACTCCCAGAAGAAGTGGTGTCTGCAACCTCAATTGATTCGTTCAAGAAGGGTTTGGACAAGCACAGAAATTTACTAGAAAAGGATTAACATAGGCTCCAAGCCTTCTATCCTCAACCAATAAATCTGAATCTGAATAATTAGTCGCTTGTTCCAGTACACCTTTGCTGGTACATATGTCCCTTCTCGTTTGCTTTTTTTCATCTCTTGAAAACGCCCAGTATCAGAGTGCAGAGAAAATGATGTAGGAATACGCAACATCTAATCAAGTGTGACCCACATGAGTGGTGTGGTCTACTTCTTCATAGCTTTGTTTATCTTTCCTCGCCCCTATGGTCCTATACGCAGATGACTTAAAAATTTGGAGAGAGCTGAAGGGCAACAGTGATACGTCCACGTTGCAAGAGGACCTCAACAAATTGTCAGAGTGGTCCATAGAATGGATGCTCCCGATCAATGTAACAAAATGTGCAACCGTGCGCATCGGACAAGCAAGCACCAGCTCCTACGAACTAGAGGGAATAACACTTCCATCAGTTCAGACTCACTTGTACTTAGGTGTCATAGTTAGCCACGATCTAATAACAACAGCACACTGTCGCGCGGTGGCTGCACGTAGTTTCAGGTCCTTATGGGCAATTCGCAGAGCCTTTACTAGAATCACCAGAGATGTGTTCACCCCCTTACATACATCTCTGGTGAGGTCAAGACTGGAAAACTGCATCTAGGCCGCCAGTCCTTGTCTTAAAGGGGACTCACATATTCTAGAAAGGGTTCAAAGGAAGGCAACACGTATGGTTCACGGCATGACTAACTTATCATACGACGAAAGACTAGACAGTTTAAATCTCTTCTCCCTGTCACACCGTAGGCAGAGAGGAGATTTAATCACAATGTTTAAAATTTTAAATAATGACTATGGACCTGACCTATTCTCTCTTTTCCTTCCCACCAGGTCGGAACACCTTAGAGGACATAGCAGGAGAGTTCAAAAGCCAAGAAGAAATCATATTGCTGTTGAGAACCGGTTCTCTCACCGAGTCATAAACTCATGGAACCGACTCCCAGAAGAAGTGGTGTCTGCAACCTCAATTGATTCGTTCAAGAAGGGTTTGGACAAGCACAGAAATTTACTAGAAAAGGATTAACATAGGCTCCAAGCCTTCTATCCTCAACCAATAAATCTGAATCTGAATAATTAGTCGCTTGTTCCAGTACACCTTTGCTGGTACATATGTCCCTTCTCGTTTGCTTTTTTTCATCTCTTGAAAACGCCCAGTATCAGAGTGCAGAGAAAATGATGTAGGAATACGCAACATCTAATCAAGTGTGACCCACATGAGTGGTGTGGTCTACTTCTTCATAGCTTTGTTTATCTTTCCTCGCCCCTATGGTCCTATACGCAGATGACTTAAAAATTTGGAGAGAGCTGAAGGGCAACAGTGATACGTCCACGTTGCAAGAGGACCTCAACAAATTGTCAGAGTGGTCCATAGAATGGATGCTCCCGATCAATGTAACAAAATGTGCAACCGTGCGCATCGGACAAGCAAGCACCAGCTCCTACGAACTAGAGGGAATAACACTTCCATCAGTTCAGACTCACTTGTACTTAGGTGTCATAGTTAGCCACGATCTAATAACAACAGCACACTGTCGCGCGGTGGCTGCACGTAGTTTCAGGTCCTTATGGGCAATTCGCAGAGCCTTTACTAGAATCACCAGAGATGTGTTCACCCCCTTACATACATCTCTGGTGAGGTCAAGACTGGAAAACTGCATCTAGGCCGCCAGTCCTTGTCTTAAAGGGGACTCACATATTCTAGAAAGGGTTCAAAGGAAGGCAACACGTATGGTTCACGGCATGACTAACTTATCATACGACGAAAGACTAGACAGTTTAAATCTCTTCTCCCTGTCACACCGTAGGCAGAGAGGAGATTTAATCACAATGTTTAAAATTTTAAATAATGACTATGGACCTGACCTATTCTCTCTTTTCCTTCCCACCAGGTCGGAACACCTTAGAGGACATAGCAGGAGAGTTCAAAAGCCAAGAAGAAATCATATTGCTGTTGAGAACCGGTTCTCTCACCGAGTCATAAACTCATGGAACCGACTCCCAGAAGAAGTGGTGTCTGCAACCTCAATTGATTCGTTCAAGAAGGGTTTGGACAAGCACAGAAATTTACTAGAAAAGGATTAACATAGGCTCCAAGCCTTCTATCCTCAACCAATAAATCTGAATCTGAATAATTAGTCGCTTGTTCCAGTACACCTTTGCTGGTACATATGTCCCTTCTCGTTTGCTTTTTTTCATCTCTTGAAAACGCCCAGTATCAGAGTGCAGAGAAAATGATGTAGGAATACGCAACATCTAATCAAGTGTGACCCACATGAGTGGTGTGGTCTACTTCTTCATAGCTTTGTTTATCTTTCCTCGCCCCTATGGTCCTATACGCAGATGACTTAAAAATTTGGAGAGAGCTGAAGGGCAACAGTGATACGTCCACGTTGCAAGAGGACCTCAACAAATTGTCAGAGTGGTCCATAGAATGGATGCTCCCGATCAATGTAACAAAATGTGCAACCGTGCGCATCGGACAAGCAAGCACCAGCTCCTACGAACTAGAGGGAATAACACTTCCATCAGTTCAGACTCACTTGTACTTAGGTGTCATAGTTAGCCACGATCTAATAACAACAGCACACTGTCGCGCGGTGGCTGCACGTAGTTTCAGGTCCTTATGGGCAATTCGCAGAGCCTTTACTAGAATCACCAGAGATGTGTTCACCCCCTTACATACATCTCTGGTGAGGTCAAGACTGGAAAACTGCATCTAGGCCGCCAGTCCTTGTCTTAAAGGGGACTCACATATTCTAGAAAGGGTTCAAAGGAAGGCAACACGTATGGTTCACGGCATGACTAACTTATCATACGACGAAAGACTAGACAGTTTAAATCTCTTCTCCCTGTCACACCGTAGGCAGAGAGGAGATTTAATCACAATGTTTAAAATTTTAAATAATGACTATGGACCTGACCTATTCTCTCTTTTCCTTCCCACCAGGTCGGAACACCTTAGAGGACATAGCAGGAGAGTTCAAAAGCCAAGAAGAAATCATATTGCTGTTGAGAACCGGTTCTCTCACCGAGTCATAAACTCATGGAACCGACTCCCAGAAGAAGTGGTGTCTGCAACCTCAATTGATTCGTTCAAGAAGGGTTTGGACAAGCACAGAAATTTACTAGAAAAGGATTAACATAGGCTCCAAGCCTTCTATCCTCAACCAATAAATCTGAATCTGAATAATTAGTCGCTTGTTCCAGTACACCTTTGCTGGTACATATGTCCCTTCTCGTTTGCTTTTTTTCATCTCTTGAAAACGCCCAGTATCAGAGTGCAGAGAAAATGATGTAGGAATACGCAACATCTAATCAAGTGTGACCCACATGAGTGGTGTGGTCTACTTCTTCATAGCTTTGTTTATCTTTCCTCGCCCCTATGGTCCTATACGCAGATGACTTAAAAATTTGGAGAGAGCTGAAGGGCAACAGTGATACGTCCACGTTGCAAGAGGACCTCAACAAATTGTCAGAGTGGTCCATAGAATGGATGCTCCCGATCAATGTAACAAAATGTGCAACCGTGCGCATCGGACAAGCAAGCACCAGCTCCTACGAACTAGAGGGAATAACACTTCCATCAGTTCAGACTCACTTGTACTTAGGTGTCATAGTTAGCCACGATCTAATAACAACAGCACACTGTCGCGCGGTGGCTGCACGTAGTTTCAGGTCCTTATGGGCAATTCGCAGAGCCTTTACTAGAATCACCAGAGATGTGTTCACCCCCTTACATACATCTCTGGTGAGGTCAAGACTGGAAAACTGCATCCAGGCCGCCAGTCCTTGTCTTAAAGGGGACTCACATATTCTAGAAAGGGTTCAAAGGAAGGCAACACGTATGGTTCACGGCATGACTAACTTATCATACGACGAAAGACTAGACAGTTTAAATCTCTTCTCCCTGTCACACCGTAGGCAGAGAGGAGATTTAATCACAATGTTTAAAATTTTAAATAATGACTATGGACCTGACCTATTCTCTCTTTTCCTTCCCACCAGGTCGGAACACCTTAGAGGACATAGCAGGAGAGTTCAAAAGCCAAGAAGAAATCATATTGTTGTTGAGAACTGGTTCTCTCACCGAGTCATAAACTCATGGAACCGACTCCCAGAAGAAGTGGTGTCTGCAACCTCAATTGATTCGTTCAAGAAGGGTTTGGACAAGCACAGAAATTTACTAGAAAAGGATTAACATAGGCTCCAAGCCTTCTATCCTCAACCAATAAATCTGAATCTGAATAATTAGTCGCTTGTTCCAGTACACCTTTGCTGGTACATATGTCCCTTCTCGTTTGCTTTTTTTCATCTCTTGAAAACGCCCAGTATCAGAGTGCAGAGAAAATGATGTAGGAATACGCAACATCTAATCAAGTGTGACCCACATGAGTGGTGTGGTCTACTTCTTCATAGCTTTGTTTATCTTTCCTCGCCCCTATGGTCCTATACGCAGATGACTTAAAAATTTGGAGAGAGCTGAAGG
>CALYDE020000657.1:0-34020 GCA_944472155.2 Trichobilharzia szidati | reverse complement strand
ATCCAAATCAAGGATTTTGCACATTTCGTGGAATAATTTCACCGTTCATTCATTCTGAATCATAATAAAATTATTTAACAAGTAGTCTTATCTATAATGGAGTTATACTCTACCACCACAGTGCCCAAGTTTTATACTTATATCAATAGTCTTAGCGTGTTTGAAAAACAAGAAGGAGAATTTTCCGAATGTTTCGCTATGCAAACCGCAGAGAATTCAACAAAATTACTCAGATTTTATTAAATATCCCAATAGTGCATAATTGAAAGTGAACTCGTTGGGCGAAATCCGAGTAATTTCACTGAAGAAGAGGCGACTTGCACAGTTAAACATCCCGAAAAATCTTGTTTTCATTTTTTGATCATGCTCATAATATACTTAAACAGATTTACAATAGAATATAAGATTCATGTGCCACCTCCATTGCACGTAAATTCACAAATGCAGTTGGAATTGCTATCAGTATGGTAATTCCACATTACTTTGTTTATTAGACGTATCACACAGTGAAGGAACAGTATTATTTACTGGATAACAATGTTTCGAACAAAATTTATTGTGGTTCATAATCAATTCATCAATTGTAATCACACGACTTCGAAACTTGAGTTTTTTAGTTTCCTTTGTTTTCTGATATTTGTCGTCGTTGGGATAGTAGAATTTTCCAGATATCTGCGTGGATAGGTCTTGAATCATTCCTAATACACTTATTCTCTCTCAGTTTATTCGATAAACAAAGCTTCTGTTATCAATCTCTCCCTCCACCCTGTGACATTAGATTTTAAAATTGTCATTTTATTCCATCCATCCTATTGTATGGTTGTGTGTAATTGCATGTAGTGAGTGTTTTAGCTGCACTATTCTCTAGATTTCTTATCTTATTTGGGTCAGCCAATCTAGATTTTGCTAGGTTTTTATGTTCGGCTAGTCTGACTTCCCCTGTTCTACTAGTTTGATCTATGTATTCAACCTGACAATCATTCCAGCAGGGTATTACGTAAACTAAATTGTTTTGTTTCAAAGGCTCCACAGGATTTATCCTCTAACCGACAAAGCTTGTTTCTAATTGAGTTTGTGAGGAGTTTAAATGCCAGCCACTTTAATTCCTGCCTTGTTAAGAATTCTGCGTAAGGCTTCCGAGGTTCCTTCCTTGTATGGAATTACTACTGATGATTTAGATTCCTTACTGTTAATTTTGTCTAGCGCATATTTGACATGCATGTCGTCATTAATATTATTGTCACTATCGATACTATCATTATTTATTTGATTTTTACTTTTCTTTACATATTTCCTGACTAATTTATCCGGGTAATTATTAAGTTTCAAGGCTTCTTTTATGTGTATCACTTCCTGTCTTACTTTAGTAAGTAACTGCACATTTTTCACATGTAATGCTTCCTATAATTGTCTGATTCTTAAATATGAACTAGTTTCGATGTTCACGCTATTGTACCCGAGCCGGGTGTTTTTCCCCTTGGACATCCAGACTTTGTGAAAGGAAGAGATACGAATGATGGAAACTTACAGTAAACTGATAAGATGTGACCCACATTTAGCAAGTGTATGTAAAATCTCCAGCGAACATGTAAAGCATTTCTTGCTGTCGCCTGTAAATTGTGATTGAATTATATGGTTCTATTTCTGTAACAATTTGATGATGCCTGTAAACTGGCGTCCCTCATGTACTGTACTAAGAGGATAAATTTATTTATTTATTCGTAACCATTAAGAGATCTGATGATCAGCATGTGCTTCTCTTCCTCTCCTTTGATGATGGTAGACCGGGAGGTATCGATGGCAACCGGTGTAGAAAGAGTAGTGGCAGTAGCAGGGTAAGAATAATTGGCATTGCATTGCCTCGTATTCATGCGGCGATTATATGGCATATCCCTTATTTGAAGTGGCGCCACCTGCCTCACCTTGTCGGCATTTGTGCGGTTTGGTTGGTTCGAGTTGGGGGGGCAGTTAACGTGATTTGGGTGCTTATTTGACTCCTGTTGGATGAATTTATACGAAAATTGTTGTTCAGAATTGTTCTTGAGAATTTTCGTTTTGTTTGTGTTGCAGGACGCTTAAATATATGGTTCATGCAATGATTATTTTTTATGCTGAGCATGCTTCGCATACATTTCGACGACTTTCTTTTGACAAATTTCTTTACAGCCTGTCGGCAAATTTTACTCGGTCGTAAATTTCCCGATCAGCTGTTGTGAAGTACCTATTTCTGTTGCAGGAACCGAAGAATATGGTTGATATCGAATTTGTGCTTCTGCACTAATGTGTGTTTTGAGTGCTAAAAGTCAATGGAAACCATGGATACAAGCAAAGATTGGTGTTTATATATGGGCAGAAACTGCAATCTGTTTTTTGACCACTTAAAACATTAGCTGTTTTCTCCCAAAATTTTCAACTGAGATAAATGCACACTACAACATATTCCAGTACTTTGAAGGGTTTGAATGACATCGTCGTAATCAGGTACGTAAGGACATCTGAGGTGTGCATCATTTTGTCTTATTATTGAGTTTGCACTCACAAACTTCCTGCTTTTCGCTATTATCCTGAAGCCACATTAGGTATGATTGTAGAACGACAATTCGCAGGATTAATTTGGAATCATGTAGACGTAGTGTCTGACATCTATTAAAGAAGAAGTCACTATATCCACTTAGGGAGGACTCATCGTTGTCTGCAAGTGAGAGCTTCATTGCAGACTCGTAAGTGCCTCCAGAAGCAAAGTGAATCCCAAGAACCTATTGATGGTGAGAACATGAGACTTAGCTCCTCCATTGCCAAACATATTATAGAGACAGGACATAAAGTTGGCGTTTATACATCTTTTAAACATATCTATAAAGCGGGTTTTGTTTTTGAATTGCGATTGGAAGTAGACGGTTTGTTAATAGGCTGTGATTATCATTAATATTATTCAATTACGTTATAATAAGTGTATCCAAGTACTGGTTCGCTCACAATTCTGCCTTTCGAATAACTTGGTAACATGGAGTTTACTTTTAGTTTTGAATTACTAAGTAAAGGTGGACATCCCTAGAAGTTTCCTGATAAAAATATTAAATTGTTGCCATAACACCAGGCGACTCACCAATTGGTCACGAAGTAAAACTAGATCTTCCGAAGACAGTGTGCTCCTGGCTTCCACGTATTGTGAAGGAAGAACTATATCCATAGGTTAATAGGATTAGACGCATGATATCAATTCGAAACTTGGTAACTATGATTCGCAGCTATAGAAAACACCACGTTACAATCTATTTCTGTAATCGTGTCAATCAGTGTGCCGTCAGTTGAGACTAGAGAAGGAACACCACTGATTTTTTTAAAAATTCATTTGTGTTCTTTGAAATTATTATGTACATTTTACTTATTCATGCCTGTACAATTGGTGTATCCTACACAGATAGGAATAAATGTATATTATTCCTCAATTATAAGCAAAATAGGAAACGCACCGAGTTATTACATATATACGAACAATAATTGAGCGTACATTGGAAGCTCGAATTAAAGGAATGCCTTCTCGACGTAGCCCAGAGTCCACGAGAGGTAACACATGCCTACATCTGCTGGCTCGTGTGAAAGGTATCGCATTTCGCCAGTCTTTCGTCTGATGACTCAGTGGGACGCATCCATATTTAACAAATGCTCAGTCCATGAATTCTACTTGTACCTGCAGGAATTTTACAACATAAGGAATACCCTGCCGGGATGTCGGGCTGTGTTATACTACAGTCCCTCAGTTTACGGGTACTTCTAACTTTGAATGATATCAGTATTACCGCTTTTTGTTGAAAAAATAATTCGACTATGTCGCAGATGTTTCTGGCTGGATCCGTCAACACCAAGCATTTTGCCCTGTGGAACTTCAGTGAAGAAACTTTGCAGCTGCGAAGACAATTAAATAAAAGCATTTGATATTTACAAAATGTGTACAGTAATGAATACACTATTAACTCATTGCTCTCAATCCTACATTACTCTATAAAATTTTCTTGTTTGGAAATGAAATATGTACATATTCATTGTGTCAGTAACTGAAAATACACATTAACACCTAAATTTCATACTCCTTCTGTCTCGCTACTCCATATAATAATAGTTTGATAGGTATTTACGAATACAATAAAAAGTATTTCATGGACCACGAGTAGCACTTCGTACTAAGCCGAAGTATGAGCACTTAGTGAAAGTATTTTTGAGAACTAATACGACGAGGTTAATTTTTTCTAATATATATGCACTTATCAGCACAACGAAAAGATAATGACGAATTGTTATCGCCATCTCTGTATTTACTACGCAGGGAGTGTTATTACAGGCAATCTTCACAGCAACATGCACAAGTCTTGAGTGTCATTGCATCAGTAATAAAAGCATACTAATTGTACTACGGCTTAAAGTGAATAGCCCCAAAGCTTCATACCAACAACTTTGTGGGAGGTGGATGTATTGAAAGATTGCTTGCATACACTGCGTATGACGACATTCAGTAGAATGTCCACGAAGACTGACAACCTGCAGATGGGAAGACAAAAGTGAAACAATTAGGGGACATGATGCATAAGATAAGTGTTTTAGTTTGGCCTTACTACATGGATAAAAAGTCACCCATTTCATTCACTTCTATTCACACTATTTCTTATGTCCATGTTACTGAATTTTGGTACATGGTCTATTCTTCGGTGTATTTTAGCTGAGAAAATGCAGGCAGTACGTAGGAAACGGCATTATTAATTGTTTACACTAATTAACAATATGGTGGGTTGTGACACTAGGCAGCTGTGGTGACAAACGCTGACTGAGTTTTAACACACAACTCAGCCCAGAAGTGCAGCAGTTCGATTTGTTACATTCCACACTTGAAAAATATTATATTTAGTTGGTAATAAGCAAAAACGCTTCATCAGATGTGTTTCAACTTAGCATTTAGGCTATGAGATAGAACAAACCAGCTCATGAGATATAATGAGACAGAGTGTGAGATTAATCTCGGGTAAGGGGAGGAATTATTGTAAGATAACTCTTTTCGGTCAGACAAGAACCAAATGAAAAAATACGATTATCATTTGTTGAAATTTCCGTGATTATTGTCCACCTTTTAACATTTCATTATACCTAGACTATTTGTCTGTTTGACTGACTTTCAACATAGAAGCTTGCACGCCAGTGCACCTGTTCAAGTTACCATATTCTATGTAGCACATAAAGGTAGGGAAAAAAGAAATTAAATGGAAATCTAATGAGTATAAATGTGAGAGAAAAAAGAAAGTGACAAGGACAAAACATAAGGGTTGCTCATATACGTGAGATTACACAAAGTGAATGCATCTGTGTTATTGAGAATGACTTGGATTCACCTCTCTACCTAACACTATACGTTTAACCCCATTATTACTCACCGTATTATATTACTTAACACAGAAGAAAGGGCACAGACACTGCGATCGAAAACCAGTAGTATTTTCATATCTCCCAAATTCAATGGCCACTTCTCACAATCTAGGTCGAAGATTTCATCACCATATTCTCGGTTGATGAGACTGTTCCCTGGAAAGTCTCTAAACTTAATGACAGATAATTCTATTAATAAGGAGACAGTTGTAGAAATGAGCCTTGTATTACATCCTTCTTAGAAATATATATCCCCTTATAGTTTAGCTTCAGTACTAAGTGAAAAGAATGCAATCTGTGGAATTCATGAAACTCAAAAAATGACGTACTAACTTCCCAAAAAACCCACTTTGAGTTTTATCAGCAAAGTGAGAAATGGGCATTGGGGTTGTGCAAACTCAACAGATCGTGAACTGTTGCCAATGGAAATGACAACAAATGTTACAATTACAAGTTTTAATTTTAGCTTGGCTGCAACATTCAGCAGTTGTTAAATGACAGTTTGACGAACATCAAGTCCATACAGTAAGTGCATAAGATTTAGTAAAACATGCACGCTTTTGGTTTCACTATGAATTTTCCAAGCTAAATCTATTGCTGTAAAAGCCTACACAGTTCATAAATTAACTCATAATGTAACAACAGAAGACAAGGGCCAGGCAACAGAACGTTTATTACGGAAAATCAACACGTATTTATAGATTTTGATGTACATTATTGTAGGTTAATGTTAGTAGAAAATACAGTCTGTTGATTGGTTGTTTCTCACACAAAGTTAACCTTGCATCTCTTGTGGCTGTGTCAGTTCTTCTATATGTTAACTGTATCCGCCTGTCCATCTTGACCTTTGACCTCAGTTACTGTCAACCAATTTGGCTAGCAACCATCTCTCACAACAATGACACTGTAGCCGAAGAACTTCTATTTGTCCTCACTGAACTTAATATAGATAGTCTTGTGAAGTGACTTTCTAATGCAGAAGAGAAGAGCAAAGCATTCCTAGTCTTCCGCTACATGTGTAGACAATGCGAAGACAATATTTCTATATAAATAAATAAATAAATTTATTCTCATAGTACAGTACATGAGGGACGCCAGTTTACAGGCATCATCAAATTGTTACAGAAATAGAACCATATAATTCAATCACAATTTACAGGCAGTAGCAAGATATGCTTTACATGTTCGCTGGAGATTATACATACACTTGTTAAATGTTAATCCCAGTAGTATAAAACAGCGTTTTCACTTATATACAATCATTTCTGTGCACTGTTGGAATAATCTGCTAGATTATCAGTGAGTGCAACACAACAGGAAATACAGGAGTATTGTATTCGCATTAACAAAAAAACCAGGTCTTTGGTGGATGGATTATAAGTGCCTGGGAAAAAAATAAAGCTTGAAGTAAATATTCATACATAACTTTGTTGTGTGCAGAATCCTTGAATTATAGTTCATTGATGTGTTATTTTGAAATCAGTGATGTGTTTATCTCATTTGATCTTCAATGTCATTGTTGGGAGTAAGTACATAAGCTTCGGACGCATTAATTAATGGATTTCTACTGCTTGTGGGTATTTTCTTAGCGTGAGGAAGGTTTATGAAATTCAGCTGTTCCGACAGGAGTTGAGAATATTAACTGCTCAGCAACATTATGGATATAAGTTCATCACATTATCTAAGGAAAGGTGGGTTGCAGTTGGTGAGGGATATATGGTGCCCAACGAGCGTTCATCTGTCCATGTGATGTTGTGGTGAGTTATACGTTTTTCATGTTGTCGGTTTATGTCCATTTTATTCCACTTATTGTGTTCGGTAGTAGTTTTACAAACGAGATTTCTTGTCTGTTTGAGGATACGTATCTTAATATCTCTCTATGTGTTACACAGACAGACTATTTTGCAGACTGTTCCGACTGACTCTAATGTCAGAAAGAATAAACAAACTGTAAATTCAACATACATCGAAACATGTGTAATTTACATAATAACTTATCCATGCCTGTACAATTGGTATGTTCCTGCATAAACAGGAATAAATATACATATATAATTGCAGCGCAACTCGATGCGCAATAGTATTTATACGAATAAACTGAAAAATAAAGTATTTCTTACCTTCTAAACAACTTATCCGTATTCCAACTAAGCTAATAAGTTTCTTTTACGTATGAGCCTAAGTTATTTCTATGAAATCGGAATGTTGTAGCAATTAAATCCTCCCTCAAAATAAAGGCCACTTAAAACACAAGTTCACAACAATGCTACATAACATATTATATCCATTGTACTAGTGCTTTCTGTCTTAAAATGGAAGTCAGACTGTGGTGGGAACACGAAAACTGAAATTCCGCTGTGGATACCAACAACTACCAAACTAATTAAGACAATACCATTTCAATAAATAGGCCGAATATGCCAGTATGATTCCATGAAAATTCAAAAATATACTTTAAATTGTGAATACTGAACCTCATTTAGTCCGTGACATTGTGCAGATATCAGTATCAAGCGACATTTACTGATACAAGTGCAGCAAGTGCAACTCAGGTAGTTCAAGTACATTATGCCGCCGATATTATATACACCAGAAAAGTTTTCAGTGCACAAAATGCTATTTAAAAAGCATTTAAAAACAAGTTGTCATTGAATCACCACAGCAACGGGAATCGACTTTATAATTAGCGGGATATATGCAATAAAATCACTCGAATATAACCTTTACGTCTGTTCAAGAATGCATTTATTAACTACGGCATGAAGAGAGCACAGAGATATGCGGTCACATCCCAGCTTACAGTTGACACAGATCAGCAGATTTGGTAGTGGTCACAAATGTGAATCGCTCCGATCTGTAGGACAGCAACACGCATTATTTTGGCAGCTCGAGAATTTGTAGTGACCCGTTTTATTACTCATCATCGCAGTATACTTTCACTATGTAATTGTACTTTGCTTTGTTTATTACTCTAAATCATGCATGTCAACAATTGATACTTTTTGTACTCGCTCGATTTTTGAATTGTTGATTGCTGCAACAATACACTATCGTATTCCTTCGCAAGTGCCTTTTGAATTACGTTGCGGATGTCGAGTAATCGCAACGTTAGGGCACAATTGTAAACGCGAGGAAGTATTAGGATATGTGTATACGCTAGTTCAATCAAAATATAGCAGCAACAAATTAAACATGAGTTTAGATACTGAAAGTATAAAAAAATTGACTTTAAAAAAATTTTGAAAAAACAAACTAAAACAACAATGACTGTACAGTTTTAGCTTGTAAAAAAAATAATGCTTTCGCTCCTAACATCTACAGGCCTGCTCAGTTTCTTGTCAAGATGCTATCCCATGGGCCATACACAAGTTCGCCAGACATCCTACAGGTCACCATATTTAACAGGTTCTAATCCTTCTAGCCACTTCTCTCTAAAATGTCACTTATATACTTCACGATAATCCTTCTACCTAATTACTATTATACTCTATTTTATCTCAACTTCCTAGGCCTTTAGTAAAGCTGAAATTTACTCTTTTGTTTTTCTTTTTTCTCATTCACACCCTTCTCTCGCATAAAGTTCGGCTGCTCTGATGGTAAAACAAGCATGACAACGGCACTCATGTTTGAGAATAACTTTATTTTCATAGAAAACGTCATAGTTTTCTACAGTAAGACCAATATGGTTAGCATCAAACATTGCAAATGTGCACTACCATATCAAGTACTGTATAGCTTATTCTTGTATTTTTCTTGTAAATATACTTCCAATAATGTATTATTCATGATTGCACTTTATACCACTTTGTAGCTGTGCAGGATTTTCTCCTCTTTCTGAAATAGCATTCAAGCACGTGGTTGTCGCTTAACTTCGATGGAAACCTTCGTGGAAGATTTACAAATTAACAATAATAAGAATCTGTTCCGATTGCCTGTGCTATATAATTCAACAATTTGAACTTTTAAAAAAAAGTGATAATCTTACTATCCCTTGTAAACGTTGTACTTACCTCAATATTGGTTGGTTATCGTATGCCTACAACTACGGGTTGAAAACGAAACGAAGTCGATTTTTCTGCGCAACCTGGAGGACTGCTGTTTAATTCAATAATGATACGACATGGGTCAGACAATGAGTGTATTTATATATATCAAATATTTAGCTGTTCAAACATTATTAACTTGTAGACAACCTACTATTTGTCATTATATCATACTTGATCGTGCCTGTAAAAATGGCATGCATTTTTCATGTAAATTTATGTTTACATGAAAATATAAATTATTGTTATTATTAAATGACATCAACTCTAAATCTATCCTTAGGTATAAACCAACCTTAATCCTGACCCTAAACCTAACACTAACCCTAACAACACCTTTATCCTCACCGTAGACCTAACCCTAACCCCAATATTTAATTTAACCCTAATCCTAACTCTAACTAGCTATTAACGCATTGTCCAGACAGTACTTAAAAACGTGATATGGGTGCAATTCGCTCCTTAGTTGGTGAATTGCATTGGTATTTCAGCTATGATAATGATAGATGCCGTTAGCCAACGACTAGAACGCGTTCTAGGTCACTGGGGTGTTCGCACTTCTGAGACGCTATTGTTGAACTTCACCGAAGAATATTACTGGGTAACTTAATCAAAGAAATATAAAGTTTGAAGAATTGATCTCTTTCAGTTGGTTGTAACGGATGGATAAGAGAGTCACTCGTATACTATTTGCTTTCTACAAAAGATAAAGTGTGAGAGATATTTCGGAAGTTCTACAATTCCTCAAATTTGTCGTGAAATATAAGGACGATTATATAGAATTTCACCAGCTCTATGATAGATAGTTCCCTCTCCTGTTGACATATTCAGTGTGCCTGAAATGGGGAATTGCTTACCAGAGGCATGACCAGTTCACCTGTTATATATACACCCTCAGATATTTCTCAAAGCTTTTGAAGGTATTCGAAGGAATATAATCTCAATCTCTGTTTGAAAAGATCACATTCGGTTTCTCCAAATGGATCTGGCGGTGACGAAAACTGCAAAGACTGGTCCAGCACCACCCCAACGGAGGCGAATTGATACAGATGTTGCGGATAGAATGCTTAGTGGACTTTATGATGACTACATAGCTGTAAAAACTCTACAACTGTAATTTTTTCACTGGATTATTACCAGCTCTCTTTAGTGTAGATATGTTCTCTTTCATGCTGAATTATTTTTAACTTGATTGATTATTGTTTCCTTGCAAATATATGCATTTATGTCGACTAACTTTGTCTCTTTTACTTGTCATTTTGAGGACATTGCAGAGTTAACGAGAATGATAGACAACGTAGTAATAATTGTGTGAAATGCGTCAGTCTTAAACTGTTATTATTTCCTCAATGCGTCATCAAGCCTTGCATAAAATGCCTTAGTTAAGTTTGATCCGGTTGCGTATAATATTAGTATTCACTGTTGTCAAGAAAATAGAATTTGAACATGTGACCGCACTGTAATAATGAAATATAACCTAGCAAACGTAGGTTCCTGTACGTACACGACTTGTGTTGGTAGTCTAGGCACTTCAAGTACGTAATGAAACGTATATCCTGGTATAAGCATAAGACGTGGGCACTGAATATATACTGAATAAAAATCAGTATAAGATATTCAAATGTCTATTCGATTTCACCAGTGTACATAAATGAAGTAAAAGCTTGTGTGAGCGACTTAATATGATTATGAGCAGCAATAGTTTTTGCTCGAAACGTCAGTATCAGTCAATATTACTGTATAACACTGTGATTTATCAAAATAGAATCTTATCTGTAATGGAGTTAAACGTATATCCTATTTATTACATATAGTCTGTTATTCTTATGTCGCGTTTAACACCACTGTCTCAAAGGAAATCATTAGGTAATGGGGACGTGGAATGTTCGTAAAATGTACGAAGCTGGAAAGGCTGCCCAGGTAGCCGCAGAAATGAGGTAACAAATAGATAGCAATGCAATACTGCTGTAACGACAGGAGGCAAGAGTCAGGCAACAGATCATTTATTAAGGAAATCAACGCATATTTATATATTTTCATGTACATTACTATGGATATTTAAGCAAACAAACACAGCCTTCCGATTGGTTGTTTCTCACGTAAAGTTAATCTTTCATCTATTTGTGACTGTTTCTTGAATGTCAGATCATCTATATGTTAACTGCATCCGCCTACGCAAAGTCTGCTGTGGTCGGTTTTCAATCAATCTTTGTTCACATTTTCTCACGACAAATCTCGGGAACGTAAATATTGACGTAAATTACTGTCTACCAATTTGGCTAGTAGACAGCCCTCACCACACTGCAACTACAGTTTGCAAAAAAATCTCAGAGCTTAACATCAGAAGGGAGGGAGGGTGGTGCATGCTGATCAGCAGATATGGTAGTGGTCACAAATGTGAATCGCTCCAATCTGTGGGACAGCAACATGCATTCTTTGACAGCTCGAGAATTGAACATTAGTCTGGACCCTCAACAAAAATAATAATAAGGGTTGTACAGATCTAATTATAGATAAAAGAAGTGCTTTGGCTCCTAATATCTACAAACCTGTTCAGCTTCTTGTCAAGATGCTACCCATTGGGCCCCACAGAAATTCGTGGGGCATCTTACAGGTCAGCATGTTCTACGGCTTCTAATCTTCCAGATCTTTGAATTCACTCCTCACTTAAATATCACTTACCTACCTCACAATAATCTTTTTATTTACCCACCGTTATACTCTATCTGATCTTAACTACCTAGGCCTTTATTGAAGCTGAAACATGCTCTTTATTCATATTTGTTGCTTGCTTTAAGTCTAGGTTGCTTTGATTAATAACACAACACCAATGTTTGAACAAAGCTATATTTTCATCGGAAACGTGATAGTTTCCATGCTTAGACCAATATGGTTAGCATTAAACATTAATAATAATTTATATTTTCATATAAACATAAATTTACATGAAAAATGCATGCCATTTTTACAGGCACGATCAAGTATGATATAATGACAAATAGTAGGTTGTCTACAAGTTAATAATGTTTGAACAGCTAAATATTTGATATATATAAATACACTCATTGTCTGACCCATGTCGTATCATTATTGAATTAAACAGCAGTCCTCCAGGTTGCGCAGAAAAATCGACTTCGTTTCGTTTTCAACCCGTAGTTGTAGGCATACGATAACCAACCAATATTGAGGTAAGTACAACGTTTACAAGGGATAGTAAGCTGTTTTAGAAAAGTAAAGATGCAAAGGTGAATCATTAAAGTGTAATGAAATAGGTAAGAGCAATGTATCATTAATAGATGCATTCATAAAGGAAACACATTAGGAGACTATAATCCCTAGGCTGACAAGGTTCATTTGCAATGTATAATGCTACCCATATAGGTCTTACTATCATGATATCCACTTTTGGTTTAATACAATTATTCACAAGCTGGTTCTTTTAATTTCATACCTTTTTGTGCATTTGGTGCACAACCGTACCCTATAGAGAATAGGAATAGAATAAGTCGAATCGAATTCATAAAGAGCTATAAAATGTTAGGTTTAGTGGAATATAATGAGCAAGTGAAGACGTTATTAGAAAATGAATAAGATGAGACATTGTGAAGTGATATTCGAAGATACGACAAAAGAAAGCATGTTAATTTATAAGATGCCCCATAAATCTGTGCAGAGCCCACGTGGTAGCATCTCAGCAATAGGCTGACCCAATGGTGTATGTTTAAAGGTAGAAGCATGATCTGTCTAGGCGATCATTATTATCTTTTTCAAGATAAAGATTCAAGCCCTCATAGAGATCTCGAGCCGACAAATTGCATATTGCTGTTCCTGCAGAATGGGGTGATTCACCTTAGTGTCCACGACCATAACTACTGAACAGCATGCGGCACCCTCCCTATTATTTCAAGTACTATATAGCTTCTTCTCCTTGTATTTATCTGGTAAATATGCTTCCAATAATTATTGCATTTTATACAATTTTGCAGAATTTTCTCCTCTTCCTGAAATAGCGTTCAATCATCAGGCGCGGCATAGCACACACCCAGATATACGCTGTAGGATGGTAATTTATAACACTACTGATCGTGCCTGTAAAAATGACATGCATTTCTTGCAAACTTACTCGTTTATACGAAATATAAATTATTATTATTACTTTACTCTTCTTGCGTTATCACTTCGTATCAGTACGCTCTTACATGATCACATCAACACTTAGACTTGTATATTGATTGACCACGCCACTAAACTTCATCGATGATTTTGGTTGTCATAAAATACTGCAACTTAATTATTAGATAGGCCTTCGATGTGCACATCGCCTGTTTACCGTCTACTAGAGGGAGCAACCACTCAAAAGCACGTCCATAATAGTAAGCCATTATGCCCAAATTCAGTCACGTGCAAATATGACATCTTACACGAATATTACATCTTGTACACTGACTGGAATCACTTTGCAACTCGGAAAACAGTAAGTATTAATAATGTATGAGTGGAATGCAAAATTTCCAAAGAAAAATATTTATTTCAATAAATACACTCATAATATCATAAATATGTCATCATTCACACACGTATTATCCCTTTTAATCCCATTTGAGTGTCTGAATGTACTGAGTGATTGCGGAAGTGATGACCATAATCTGGAAATAAAAAGTGACAGAACTTCAGTCAGGAAATGATGAGTTAAATAAAAAAAGATTTCAAACACAGTACATTCCAATTAAATTACTGTCTCTCTTCACCATTATCTGACCAAATAACCAACTCATCAGTTTTCTTTCTCAATGTGAAACTTTGTAAAGATCATGAAATCATCATAATTACCTCGGTATTCAACACCCTTCTCCTCATTATTTACGTAAAATATATTTAAATAATGGGAATTATTTAGCGTTTTCTGTCGTGGTCAATTACGCGTGCGCGCTTCGTGTAGGACGTTACAATCTCTCAGATTCAGATTCAAATTCATTGGTTGAGGATAGAAGGCTTGCACAGCCTATGTTAATCCTTTTCTAGCAAATTTCTGTGGTTGTCCAAACCCTTCTTGAACGAATCAGTTGAGGTTGCAGACACTACTTCGTCTGGGAGTCGATTCCAAGAGTTTATGACTCGATGTGAGAACCAGCACTCAACAGCAATATGATTTCTTCTTGGCTTTTGAACTCTCCTGCTATGTCCTCTAAGGTGTTCCGACCGCCTGGCGGGAAGAAAAAGAGAGAATAGGTCAGGTCCGTAGCATGCATTATTTAAAATTTTAGACATCGCGATTAAATCTCTGTAGCGGTAAATAATTCCCCAAAATTATTAACCACAGCAATCATCACTCAACATTGGATGCTGACCATCACTGTTTAAGTCGACTTGTTTAGCTGAAGGCTTACGGTCAAGCATCCCCGCCATTTGGTGCTCCGTCGTGTCACGTGCGTGCACGATTACTAGCTAGCTAAGCATTCATTCCTACCCGCGATTTGGTCCCAAAATATATATCGTATTTGGACGACAAAATCTGGTCTTTTGCTTTACCATTTGGTACTCGAAGAACGAACACTATAGTGGTTGTTGGTATAAGATCTTGCGTTAGTATAATCCGTACAACTCGCGAACGTCGATACCTACAGCCCACCTAAACTGGTGAGCCCAACCTCGAACTACATCTTCAATTCACACGCAGATAAACCCGGTGAGTTCGTTCCTTTTTGTGTTTATTCTTGTACTATATTGTTATCGGCATACTTTTCGTCATGAGTGATCCTAGCCCCAAGGTTATTCAGATTCGCTCAACCGCCAAAACAATCCAGCTAGTACCATATTGGCCAGATAATGCTGAAACGTGGTTTCAGATTGCTGAGTCTGATTTTTGTGAACATGGCATAACTGATCAACGTTCACAGTTCCTTGCAGTTATTCACGCCCTACCGCGGGAATTCAGCAGGTGCGTAACTCTGCAGATGTCGGTAAGTAACTCGTACGAGTTGCTCAAAGCATCCATCCTCAAGAGAAACGTTCTCACAGATCGACAACGTCTGGATGAGTTATTTCGTAACATCGAGTTAGGAGATCAGTCAGCCGTGAGCATGCTGGCAAGAATGAAAGAGATCATTGGCCAAAGTCAGTTCGATGAAGGACTGTTTAGAGAACTATTTTTATCCAAACTGCCACAGTCAGTTCAGACTGTACTTGTGACACTTCAGGGTGTTCTCATAGATGATTTAGCTGTCTCTGCAGATAGAATTCTAGAGATAACGAAACGGCCAGTTACCGAAGTATACTCTGTTACCGAACAGACTTCGAAGAAGGATTCTGCAATGATAGAGTTAATCAACTCCGTCCAGCAGATGCTTAGGTCAAACAAGCCTAGCAATTCCTCCTACCGTCGTTCTAAATCCCCTCAACGGCAAAACGCACGTGGACGATCTAAGTCCAACACACGTTCTCTCAAAAATCCTGACTGGTGTTGGTATCACAACACCTATGGCAAGGAAGCGAAATGTTGTCGAAAACCTTGTGATTTCGGCAAAGCCTCCAAGTCTGTGGGAAACTATCCCGCCGGCACGCGTTAGCGGCAACCGTCGCCGGTGGCACTAGCCGCTTACTTTACATCCATGATGTAATTAGCCAGACTAGATATCTAGTCGACACAGGCGCCGAAGTCAGCGTCCTTCCTGCTACAGCAGCAGATCGACAGAAGGATCCTAACTTCAACCTACAGGCTGCAAATGGAAAACCAATTGCAACCTATGGTCGGAAATACGTCTATCTGAACGTAGGTTTACGCAAACCTATTCAGTGGATTTTCCTAATCGCTGACGTCACAATGCCCATCATTGGCACGGACCTACTTAATCATCATGATTTGCTCGTAGACGTCCGCCGTAAACGACTAATTGACAACACTACTAGTTTGTCTATCAAAGGCATAACTTACGTAGGCCCCAGCTTGTCAATCGTTAAGATGAAAGCAATCCTCGATCCAACTTTTCAACCGATTGTTGACAAGTATCCGGAACTCAATTGCCCATCTAACGATCTCCCGTGTATAACCAGCAATGTTATGCACCACATCATAACCTCAGGACAGCCCGTGACATCTAAAGCACGACGACTGGCCCCTGATAAACTGAGAATTGCCAGAAACGAATTCGATCATATGCTCACCCTTGGCATCATTCGACCATCGAATAGTCCATGGGCATCCCCGTTGCATATGGTACCGAAAAAGGATAGCAACGATTGGCGACCCACTGGTGATTACCGGCGAGTGAACGCCAAAACTACCCCCGATTGCTACCCATTGCCTCACATACACGACTTGACGGCAACGTTATCTGGAGCATCTATATTCTCCAAAATCGACTTGGTTAAAGCTTATAACCAAATCCCGATGGCAACGGAAGATATTCCGAAAACGGCTATCATCACGCCTTTCGGACTTTTTGAATTCCTACGTATGCCATTCGGCCTCCGGAATGCGGCCCAAACATTCCAACGCTTCATCAACGAAGTATTTCGCGGTCTCGACTTTGTATACGCATACTTAGACGACTGCCTCATTGCCAGTCCAGATAAGGAAACTCACCTTGGACACTTGGACTTGGCATTTGAAAGGTTACGCCAACATGGTGTTACCATCAATATACAGAAGTGTCAGATAGGCGTTGACTCACTCGATTTTCTGGGTCACACTATTGACTGCCAGGGCATACGCCCACTGGCTACTAAAGTCGAAGCAATACTGAACTTTCCGGAGCCAAAGACAGTAAAATGCCTTCGCACTTTTAACGGCTTGGTAAGTTATTACCGACGTTTTATTCCTAATTGTGCTTCTCTAATTCAGCCATTAACCGATCTCCTTCGAGGGAACAACAAGGCTATCGAACTCGACACGTCTGCTCGACATGCTTTTACTCAGGTAAAGAAAGCTATTGCAGATGCCACCCTCCTTATGTATCAGGATCCAACGGCACCGTTGAGTATCTCGGTTGATGCATCAGACACTGCAATCGGCGCAGTTCTGCAACAACTAGTTAACAACGAATGGCAACCACTCGCCTTTTTCTCGAGGCGCCTTCAAGTAACTGAAACGAAGTACAGCACATTCGGGAGAGAACTTCTAGCTATGTACTGTGCTCTACGTCATTTTCGACATTCAGTTGAGGGTCGTGAATTCATCATTTTTACTGACCACAAACCTCTGACGTACTCTCTGAACTCAACTTCAGATAAGTATTCACCCAGGGAATCGCGACAACTAGATTACGTTTCACAGTTTACATCAGATATTCGCCATGTTTCCGGAGTGAACAACACTGTGGCAGATGCCTTGTCACGTATTTGTTCTTTCACCGAAATCGACGGCATAGACCTTGTAAAACTGGCTCGTCTTCAAAAAGAAGATATTGAGCTTCAGCGTGAGTTGTCGAAAACAACTCTACAACTAGCCAAGAAACCCTTAGGTATAGGAAAGGATACTATTCTGTGTGACATTTCCACTAGTACTCCTCGCCCCATCGTGCCTAAAAGTTATCGCCGTAACGTCTTCAATACGTTGCATGGCTTATCCCATCCAGGTATTCGAACTACTGTCAAACTCGTAACTAGTAGGTTTTGCTGGCCTGGTATTAACAAGGAAGTAAGGGAATGGGCACAGACGTGTTTAGCTTGCCAAAAGTGCAAGGTAATACGACACACTAAAAGCCCCCTTGGCACTTTTCTTATCCCTGATGCCCGTTTCGAACACGTCCATATAGATTTAGTTGGCCCCCTTCCAGAATCTCATGGATACACCTATATGTTAACCTGCATCGATCGCTTCACACGATGGCCTGAAGCAGTACCCATCAAGGATATATCTGCTGAAACTGTCGCACGCGTCTTTGTAGAGAGATGGATCGCAAACTTTGGATGCCCATCTTCCATAACAACTGATCGTGGGCGGCAATTCGAAAGCGGTTTATTCTTCGCTTTGACTAAAATCCTTGGTTGCATGCGTTTTCGAACGACAGCCTACCATCCTCAAGCGAATGGTATGGTAGAACGTCTGCACAGACAGTTGAAAGCTGGTTTATCAGCTGCAAATAACACCCACTGGACTGAATCCCTTCCGTTAGTTCTCCTAGGGATACGAAACGCCTTAAAAACCGATGCTGGTTGTACTACCTCTGAGCTAGTATATGGCACAACACTACGACTGCCAGGTGAGTTTGTTTCTCCCTCGAGCTTCCCACCAGTGGTAGATCACTCCTCATACGTCAGCAGGCTTACAAACGCTATGCGTTCAGTTAAACCTGCTCCCCTCCGACCACAGTCCATTGATGTTTTTGTTCACCCTTGTTTAAAAACTTCTTCACACGTATTTGTTCGTCGCGACTCGGTACGTCGTCCTCTAGAACCCCCATATGACGGACCATATAAAGTGATTAAACGTACTGATAAATTCTTCGTTTTAGACAAAAAAGGCCGCGAAGACACCGTCAGTATCGACCGTCTGAAACCGGCTTACTTGGAAGGTAATCCTATTAGCCTGGAGCTTAACGTACCCGATAATTCACAAGTAATTGAATCTACTTCAGTCTTCGAAGAACTCCCTAGCACGGCGAAAGCCACTGAACCTTCGGTCGATCACTCTAAAAAAACGCGTTCTGGACGTCACGTTAGATTCCCAGAATACCTTCACACCTATCTCACATAACTGAGTGACACATCAATTCTTTTTATGTTGCGTCATTTAACACAAGTAAATGATATTTTTCCTATAACCGTACATAAAATTATATAAGATGTATATATTTTTTCCCGATATTTTGAACTTTACATTATTTTACTGTATAGTAGATGCATGTCATATTTTTTTTTGGTAAAAAAAAACGCTTATTTGGTACATTTTTCTTGACAAGGTTCTCAGCATTCTTGTTTTCTTTTCCAGGTGCAACGGGCACTGGACAGGAGACAAACGAAGCACGGGATCCAACGAACAACACTGAGAAAGCTATGTACAGACACCCTATTAGCATAGGCAGACAGACCAGCAGGCTCTCAATCAAGCCGCTCGGAAGATTTTTTTCACCCATAAGGGAACCATCGAGATTTTTTTACTTCCGGCTGGTCATGTCTTAGGGTCCTCACAAACCCACTAGGGGGGGAGTGAGCTGTAGCGGTAAATAATTCCCCAAAATTATTAACCACAGCAATCATCACTCAACATTGGATGCTGACCATCACTGTTTAAGTCGACTTGTTTAGCTGAAGGCTTACGGTCAAGCATCCCCGCCATTTGGTGCTCCGTCGTGTCACGTGCGTGCACGATTACTAGCTAGCTAAGCATTCATTCCTACCCGCGATTTGGTCCCAAAATATATATCGTATTTGGACGACAAAATCTGGTCTTTTGCTTTACCATTTGGTACTCGAAGAACGAACACTATAGTGGTTGTTGGTATAAGATCTTGCGTTAGTATAATCCGTACAACTCGCGAACGTCGATACCATCAATCCCTAAAAGTTCATTAAACGTATAAGTTACAACAAACTACAATTGTAAATATTGATATTATTGGAAGGACATGATAAACAATTCTGCACAGGCCGTTAAGATTGGTTCACACAATATAAAAGTTTAAATGACTGGACTAGTTAGTTAATGTACCAAAGTAATCATAGTTACTACACAGAATACATATATATATAAATCTACAAATCACTCCCTGAGGAGTCCACTTGCTATCTTCTGTGCTGTTGTCATTTTTCTTCTTTTTTCTCTCACCATTTTAGCTTCTACGTGACTTTTTGAATGATAATGAAGAATGAAGATATTTGACCGCTTACAATGACAAGCGATCTGCAAACACTATCGGTCCCATATCTTTCAGCTGCCTCGTGAATTACACATTAAGTTCCCCTACGACGCAACCTGAATGGCAGCTGTGGAATATACCTTTATACCATTGAGAGAGTATTAATTTCCCATACTTCACGATTGTTATTCGTAACATAACTGATCATGCCTGTGAAAATGAAATACATTTCCTGTAAACACCCGTTTATAAGAAAATATAAACCATTATTATTAGTCTGCATTGAGTGCAGTTCACGACTCGTGTTACGTACTATGAAAAGGCTGACAAAACTATAAAAATACATCACTTATTTTAAATTAATACCCCATTTGGATATAAATCAATAATAAGACTTGATGCCGTACATACCAAAGTTATATTGGGGAATGACTTCAAGCTTCGTCTTTTCCCAAGCATTTTTAATCCATCCAAAACATACTTGCGTTTTTGTTAATGCGAAGACAATATTTCTGTATTTCTTGATGTGCTCCACTTAATGACTAGTTGTCATTTTGTTTCCACAAACCAAAGACAAAACGACTGCAACCACGTAATTTCACCATAAACCAAATTTATGTAATTTAAATAATACTTATCCATGCCTGTACAATTGGCGTGTCCTACATAGGTAGGAATAAATATGTATTTTGTTATATTATTATTAAGTACGCTTACTAATCGTATATGTAATTTATCGCATTGATGATGCCTGTAAACTGGCGTCCCTCACGTGCAAAAAATATTATTATCTCCAAAGATTTTCCTGATTATGGTAGGCTAGATAATGCGACAGATAGTAGGCAGCGAGGAAGAAGGTATAAAATGTACGCACATAAAAAACTTGGCGGATCTGGACTTCGCCTATGACATATGTCTGATTTCCCACAAACTGGGAGATATGCAAATAAAGAGCAACAAGTTGACAGAAGTAGTATCGAGAGAAGATAGGACTTCAGGTGAACATAGAGAAAACAGAGGTGATGAAGATTCCTGGCCAGCAGCAACAACAACAGACAACAATCAGGATAAATGGGAGGGATCTGAAAGAAGTAAACTCACTCAACAACCGACCTGGGAAGCATCTTTTCAACTACAGGCGGACAGAACTGGCGAGGATATCAAAGCGAGGATCGGGAAAGCAAGGCAATCTATCACTATTCACAAGTCTGTGTGGAGGCCAACAGCACTCAGCATGGAAACGAAGATGAGATCCGGATTTTTAACTCCAATGGGAAGTCAGCGTTACTCTATGGATCGGTGACTTCGCGCGTCACAAATGGCACTTTGAACAAACTACAGACCTTCATCAAGCACGAAGCAGGGGCCAAAACCAGTGTATGCAACTATAGACCCATCAATATAACACCGGTAATATCCTGAATAATGGAGAAAGTGGTTAAAGACCAAGTGTCAGACAACTTACTAGAACATGAACTTATCAATCCATCACAACACGGATTTCTTAAAACAGATCATGTGTGACCAGTCACATAGACTTTTTCAACGAAGTCACACGAAGTAGGGACAACACAGAACTAGCAATTGTGCTATATTTCGATATAACAAAAGCCTTCGACAGAGTTCCCCATAATCTGATAGTCAGCAGATTATGCTCACTAGGGATATGTGACCCTCTCCTGAGCTGGATAAAATCATTTCTCTGTGGCCGAAGTCAGACAACGAAAGTTGGCTCGATAATCTCAAGGCCTAAACCAGCAAGTAGTGGTGTGATCCAGGGAAGTGTATTAAGCCCACTCTTATTCATAATATATATAAACAGTATCTGTGAATGCTTTAGTGTAGGCAAACCAATACTATATGCAGATGACTTAAAAGTGACGCATAAACGCAAGAACACAGATCTTGGAATAACGGTAAACGCCATACAGCAAGAATTAGAAAAAATGGATAGATGGTGTGACACCTGGCCACTCCAATTTAATGTCGAAAAATGTAGCCGGCTCTGCATAGGTTGCAACAATTTAGAACTTGACCTGACAATTCAAGGCCATGCACTTCAACGACTGGAATCTGTACTGGACCTAGGGCTGAAATATTCACATAACTTATCATTTTCTGAACACACCTCCAAACAAGTGTCAAAGTCACGCAGACTTATCGGCTTTCTACTCAGGGACTTCTACAAAAATGAGTCTAGAATTCTGTTGTACAAGGTTTGTGTGCGTCCTTTATTTGATTACTGTTCATTCATGTATAGTAGCATACGCATAGAGGACAAATTGAAAGTCGAGGGAGTGCAGAGGTACTTCACGTTAAAATTAATCGGAACCGAAAATTGTGCGGACTATTCCACTAGATTTGATACCCTACGACTAGAAACACTATGGCTAAGACGCCTGAGACTAAACTTGACACTTTACTATAAGCTTCCAAACAACTTAGTTTTTACCTCTACTAATGGCACTCGACTTTCAGATGACAATGGCTACAAACTAAGACACACTAAGTGTACGGTAGCTATCGAACAATGTAAAACAGCCACCAGGCAAAAGGTTTACTTGATTACGTATGCACAGATATGGAATAAACTACCAGTGGAAATGCGTCAAGCGGGTACATTGGCCTCCTTCGAAAATGTGCTTAATGACAATCTACAAGAGTTTGCAAACGACAGTAGTTCTGTGGTGATAGCTGTCTACAAGCCAAATTGGTAGACAGTAATTTACGTCAATGTTTACGTTCTCAATATTGGTTGTGAGAAAATATGAACAAAGATTGATTCAAAACCGACTACAGCAGACTTTACGTAGGCGGATACAGTTAACATATAGATGATCTGACATTCAAGAAACAGTCACAAGGAGATGAAAGATAAGCTTTAAGTCAGAAACAACCAATCAGAAGACTGTGCTTGTTTGTTTAACTAATCTATAATTATGTACATGAAAATATATAAATATGCTTTGATTTCCATAATAAATGATCTGTTGCCTGGCTCTTCTCTTCTGTTGTTACAGTTCTCCTTAACGCGGTACGTTCAACGTTTGCGTTACATTTTTGCGTGATTCGTTACATAAAATTTATCTTGTTGTAATCCATGCACAAGTACTCTACCTCCTCCATACCTATAACCATTAACTCTTATAGCAAATAGTTATGGTTAATCAAAGTAAAAAGCAACGAACTCAATCCCCTGTAAAACTGATGACTAAGTTTACGTCCTTGATTGCTACATCAAGCAACACACTCCCTACAAATGGTTATAGTGAGCCACAAAACTCACTTGTATGTCGTAAGCGTCGAGCTGAAACTGAGGATAAAACTGTACTGACAGCTAGTATTAGCACTTCTCCTAAAAATTCAGTACCCTCTGCTCATACAGAAACCCTCCCTACACCTTATGTGCTTATCGAAAAGCTCCAGCCTTCAAGCTCTGTTTCAGTACTATCTTCAGAAATAGAACTTCTAAAATTGTCTATAGGAGAACTTAAGGCCGAGTTAAGAGACTTAAAAAACAATAAGTCAGTAGATCCTGGAATTTCCGATACCAATACCAAAATCTCCAATTTATCAGATCAAATCAGCGATATCAGACTGCAGGTCTGTGAACTGACACCCTTAACTATTCTCATGAAAACTGTAGACCTTAACAAACTTGACAGTGAATCGACATCTAAGGTGGATAACCTGATTAACTTTGTTACTACAGAAGTAACAAAACGAATCGACGCTAAACTAAATGCTATTGTCTACAACGTTCCGGACAGTGAGGCACTAAAAAAGGTACAGCGCATCCTACTTAGTGAGGCGAAAATGCCCAACTCCAAGACTAAGTGCTCTAGGCTGAAGAAGAGTCAACATGACAAGTGTTGTCCTATTCGTTTTCAGTTCGAAACACCTGCTGAGGCCAGAAAATTTACCCACTCCCAACACACCCTATCGCAAGCCAGAAACTACAAACTAATAAAGGTTGCGGTGCACAAGACCGTCATAGAAAGGCGCGCATATAATTATCACACTAAGCCTAATTGTGAAATAAATAACAGGACATTGCAAGCAGCAATTATACCCAACCCTTTGAGAGATACCGTAGAATCCACCGCACCACCCCTCTCTAACCACACAGAATTATCTTCTCAGAGAGCGACACCAACCGAAAAGCCACTAAATTGTAATCAAATAGCTATTAAAACCATACCACCGTAGATATAGACATGTCACTAAATAATCCCAGAAAAAAGTCAAAATCCCCCGAAAATTGAACCTTTCCTCTCCTAGCCATAAGTCCATTGGTAAAAAAGAGAAGAATATGACCCCAAATCATGCCAACAAGAACAATGGTCAATAGTATTGGCACCCACAACGTGCGAAATAGCACCATGGCACACACTGATAACCAACGCCAAAACAATGCCACCCTCAAGAGTACAAGTGGCAATAGTCAGAACTCGACCACCAACAACTCAGGGTATTCGCAGTATGTCACACAAATAAATTTTGATCGGATATATGGTACAAGTCTGCTGGGAACTAACCCACAAAGCAGTACATTCGAAACCCTTACAAGGACACCACTAGTACCTAACAATAGGTGGAATAATAGACCATGGTCTTCACAAGGTCCCAATCATTTTCTATCCCCTGCGTCCCTGTCAGCGTTGAAAAAACAGCTGGTAGGGATGTTAACACTCCTAAATTGCTAGTGCTGGCGACCCCTTTGCATAAAAATAGGAACAGTGTAGTGCACCCGCATCCATTAAGCACACTTGAGACATGCACAAGTTTAGGTCAAATTAAGATCCCTACCCCCGTTTCTAGCTTAACTAAAAATAAAAATGCCTTAGCCTATAGCACATCCAGTACTCCAACGCTTAATTCTTCACCGAAAACAGCACACACCAACTCGATAGACATAGATGAGCATGATGCTGAAACTCCTCTTAACATAGGGTCGTCATGTCAAACAGTACTACTGGGTGCTGAACCACATTCGGGGCTGATTGACGAACTTAAATACTTCAAATGCTATTTCAAATCTCATCTTTACCTGATCCTCATAAATGCTAGATCTGTTCTAAATAAACTAGCAATGCTCAGAACACTCACAGTAATATACAAACCCCCTATAATTGTCATCACTGAATCCTGGTGTAACTCGAACATACTGGATGAAGAGATAAGCTTAGATAACTATACACACTTTCGGTGTGACAGGGAAGGTGGTAAGGGAGGGGGTTGTCTTATGTACTTTCTGAATGCACTTACTGTATCACAGCTAGAAAGTAGTACACTTAACATGCCTGAGACTTTATGGGTTAACTTACACTTAAATAACGCAATAGTATTAATTGGATGCACCTACAGAGCACCTGGCACCTTTAGTAATTACGAGACCCAACTTATTAATACTCTAGAACAATTATCCACCCTACACTACGATCATAAGATCCTATGTGGAGACTTCAACTTACCAGAAATCAACTGGGAAATACCCACAGGCCAAAATAAATTTGATAAGTTCTTAGGCACACTGGATATACTTGGCTGGAAACAGACTGTCACAACTCCTACAAGAGGTAATAACGTACTAGACTTAATCTTCTGACACAATATAATTCCCCTTTCTACCCTACTAGGTTCTGAGTTTTCAGGGAGTGACCACAAAACAGTGCTGTGTGCACTGCCACTTCCGTCAAGTAACAATGCAACCCATACCCCTACTTCACAACAAATAACTTACAGGAACTACAGTAAGGCAGACTGGACTCTAGTAAAATCAATGCTAAGATCCTCAGAATGGAGTGAGTACTTCTATACTGATAGCCTCTCGAAAGCTCTAGACATCTTTTACTATAACTCCAACACATGCTTAGATGCTGTCATCCCACTTCAAACACTAAAGTTTTCCCCACATAGAAAGACATTCATAAAGCCAAAGGATCGTAGGAAACTGAAAAGACTGTCAACAAGTTACTTCAGACGACACGACTTTAGTACACTAGGGTTAATACTTAGGACTCTTAGCTCCATCTCGCAAGCTCATAACTTGCGTATGAGAAATGAAGAATGCACGGCACTAGCCAGCACCACCAGAGTAGGTGCTCTCACAGAAATACTAAAGAAACGAATGAATCGCCAAAGTCATAAAATTTCTCTCCTTATAAACAAGGGTAAACTATACAGCAACCATGCAGACATGTGTGAATTGCTTAACGAGACGTTTGCAGCTAACCACCTTAAGCCCACAAGTCCACTTCTCGGTTTACAATCTAAAATAGAACTCCCTTCATCTTCAACGCTGAAACAAATCACTACAGTTCATTTCACTTACTCTAATATTAACCAAGCCGTTAATACTCTTAAAAACTCTAGTAGTGCCGGTTTTGACGGTATACCATCGTATCTTTATAAACACGGTGGTTCTGACATTTCCGTTTTATTACTTAAGATTTTTACAATGTCCCTAGAAAACCATACCTACCCAGATAAATGGAAAACCACATTTATAGTACCCAGACACAAATCCGGATCAAAAACTGAAGTCAACAACTATAGGCCAATCAATATTACACCCATAGTATCTAGAATCATTGAACGAATAGTTAAAGATGATATCCTCAAACAAATGCTCAGCTGCGATATTCTTAGTCCAAACCAACATGGATTCCTAAAATCCAGATCATGCATGACATGTCACCTTGACTTCTTTAACTATATAACTAGCAGCCGCGACAAACAACAACTAGTACTAGTCACCTACTTCGACATCTCCAAAGCCTTTGACCGCGTTGACCATTTGCTTCTAATAAGTAATCTGAACTCCTTAGGAATAAATAACCCATTATTAGGATGGATTGAATCACCGGAAGGCTCTTACAACCTTCGTAACCAAACGTGCACAGTATCTAGGAAAAACTGTAAGACTGCACTCCGTGCAAACTTCTTCATAGTCATGTATTCTAAGATCTGGAACTGTTTACTCCTAGAAATAAGGACCTGTCACTCTGTTGTAACCTTCAAACGCTTGCTATATATACTGTTTCATCCCAGTGACTATGCCAAACAGACAGCACCCCTTATTTCTAGAACGCAGCACCTGTAGCGGTACGTCCAACGTTTGCGTTACATTTTTGCGTGATTCGTTACATAAAATTTATCTTGTTGTAATCCATGCACAAGTACTCTACCTCCTCCATACCTATAACCATTAACTCTTATAGCAAATAGTTATGGTTAATCAAAGTAAAAAGCAACGAACTCAATCCCCTGTAAAACTGATGACTAAGTTTACGTCCTTGATTGCTACATCAAGCAACACACTCCCTACAAATGGTTATAGTGAGCCACAAAACTCACTTGTATGTCGTAAGCGTCGAGCTGAAACTGAGGATAAAACTGTACTGACAGCTAGTATTAGCACTTCTCCTAAAAATTCAGTACCCTCTGCTCATACAGAAACCCTCCCTACACCTTATGTGCTTATCGAAAAGCTCCAGCCTTCAAGCTCTGTTTCAGTACTATCTTCAGAAATAGAACTTCTAAAATTGTCTATAGGAGAACTTAAGGCCGAGTTAAGAGACTTAAAAAACAATAAGTCAGTAGATCCTGGAATTTCCGATACCAATACCAAAATCTCCAATTTATCAGATCAAATCAGCGATATCAGACTGCAGGTCTGTGAACTGACACCCTTAACTATTCTCATGAAAACTGTAGACCTTAACAAACTTGACAGTGAATCGACATCTAAGGTGGATAACCTGATTAACTTTGTTACTACAGAAGTAACAAAACGAATCGACGCTAAACTAAATGCTATTGTCTACAACGTTCCGGACAGTGAGGCACTAAAAAAGGTACAGCGCATCCTACTTAGTGAGGCGAAAATGCCCAACTCCAAGACTAAGTGCTCTAGGCTGAAGAAGAGTCAACATGACAAGTGTTGTCCTATTCGTTTTCAGTTCGAAACACCGACTGAGGCCAGAAAATTTACCCACTCCCAACACACCCTATCGCAAGCCAGAAACTACAAACTAATAAAGGTTGCGGTGCACAAGACCGTCATAGAAAGTCGCGTATATAATTATCACACTGAGTCTAATTGTGGAATAAACAATAGGACATTGCAAGCAGCAATTATACCCAACCCTTTGAGAGACACCGTAGAATCCACCGCACCACCCCTCTCTAACCACACAGAATTATCTTCTCAGAGAGCGAAACCAACCGAAAGGCCGCTAAATTGTAATCAAATAGCCAATAAAACTATACCACCTACCACAGTAGATTTAGACATGTCACTAAATAATCCCAGAAAAAAGTCAAAATCCCCCGAAAATTGAACCTTTCCTCTCCTAGCCATAAGTCCATTGGTAAAAAAGAGAAGAATATGACCCCAAATCATGCCAACAAGAACAATGGTCAATAGTATTGGCACCCACAACGTGCGAAATAGCACCATGGCACACACTGATAACCAACGCCAAAACAATGCCACCCTCAAGAGTACAAGTGGCAATAGTCAGAACTCGACCACCAACAACTCAGGGTATTCGCAGTATGTCACACAAATAAATTTTGATCGGATATATGGTACAAGTCTGCTGGGAACTAACCCACAAAGCAGTACATTCGAAACCCTTACAAGGACACCACTAGTACCTAACAATAGGTGGAATAATAGACCATGGTCTTCACAAGGTCCCAATCATTTTCTATCCCCTGCGTCCCTGTCAGCGTTGAAAAAACAGCTGGTAGGGATGTTAACACTCCTAAATTGCTAGTGCTGGCGACCCCTTTGCATAAAAATAGGAACAGTGTAGTGCACCCGCATCCATTAAGCACACTTGAGACATGCACAAGTTTAGGTCAAATTAAGATCCCTACCCCCGTTTCTAGCTTAACTAAAAATAAAAATGCCTTAGCCTATAGCACATCCAGTACTCCAACGCTTAATTCTTCACCGAAAACAGCACACACCAACTCGATAGACATAGATGAGCATGATGCTGAAACTCCTCTTAACATAGGGTCGTCATGTCAAACAGTACTACTGGGTGCTGAACCACATTCGGGGCTGATTGACGAACTTAAATACTTCAAATGCTATTTCAAATCTCATCTTTACCTGATCCTCATAAATGCTAGATCTGTTCTAAATAAACTAGCAATGCTCAGAACACTCACAGTAATATACAAACCCCCTATAATTGTCATCACTGAATCCTGGTGTAACTCGAACATACTGGATGAAGAGATAAGCTTAGATAACTATACACACTTTCGGTGTGACAGGGAAGGTGGTAAGGGAGGGGGTTGTCTCATGTACTTTCTGAATGCACTTACTGTATCACAGCTAGAAAGTAGTACACTTAACATGCCTGAGACTTTATGGGTTAACTTACACTTAAATAACGCAATAGTATTAATTGGATGCACCTACAGAGCACCTGGTACCTTTAGTAATTACGAGACCCAACTTATTAATACTCTAGAACAATTATCCACCCTACACTACGATCATAAGATCCTATGTGGAGACTTCAACTTACCAGAAATCAACTGGGAAATACCCACAGGCCAAAATAAATTTGATAAGTTCTTAGGCACACTGGATATACTTGGCTGGAAACAGACTGTCACAACTCCTACAAGAGGTAATAACGTACTAGACTTAATCTTCTGCCACAATATAATTCCCCTTTCTACCCTAGTAGGTTCTGAGTTTTCAGGGAGTGACCACAAAACAGTGATGTGTGCACTGCCACTTCCGTCAAGTAGCAATGCAACCCATACCCCTACTTCACAACAAATAACTTACAGGAACTACAGTAAGGCAGACTGGACTCTAGTAAAATCAATGCTAAGATCCTCAGAATGGAGTGAGTACTTCTATACTGATAGCCTCTCGAAAGCTCTAGACATCTTTTACTATAACTCCAACACATGCTTAGATGCTGTCATCCCACTTCAAACACTAAAGTTTTCCCCACATAGAAAGACATTCATAAAGCCAAAGGATCGTAGGAAACTGAAAAGACTGTCAACAAGTTACTTCAGGCGACACGACTTTAGTACACTAGGGTTAATACTTAGGACTCTTAGCTCCATCTCGCAAGCTCACAACTTGCGTATGAGAAATGAAGAATGCACGGCACTAGCCAGCACCACCAGAGTAGGTGCTCTCACAGAAATACTAAAGAAACGAATGAATCGCCAAAGTCATAAAATTTCTCTCTTTATAAACAAGGGTAAACTATACAGCAACCATGCAGACATGTGTGAATTGCTTAACGAGACGTTTGCAGCTAACCACCTTAAGCCCACAAGTCCACTTCTCGGTTTACAATCTAAAATAGAACTCCCTTCATCTTCAACGCTGAAACAAATCAATACGGTTCATTTCACTTACTCTAATATTAACCAAGCCATTAATACTCTTAAAAACTCTAGTAGTGCCGGTTTTGACGGTATACCATCGTATCTTTATAAACACGGTGGTTCTGACATTTCCGTTTTATTACTTAAGATTTTTACAATGTCCCTAGAAAACCATACCTACCCAGATAAATGGAAAACCACATTTATAGTACCCAGACACAAATCCGGATCAAAAACTGAAGTCAACAACTATAGGCCAATCAATATTACACCCATAGTATCTAGAATCATTGAACGAATAGTTAAAGATGATATCCTCAAACATATGCTCAGCTGCGATATTCTAAGTCCAAACCAACATGGATTCCTAAAATCCAGATCATGCATGACATGTCACCTTGACTTCTTTAACTATATAACTAGCAGCCGAGACAAACAACAACTAGTACTAGTCACCTACTTCGACATTTCCAAAGCCTTTGACCGCGTTGACCATTTGCTTCTAATAAGTAATCTGAACTCCTTAGGAATACGTAACCCATTATTAGGACGGATTGAATCACCGGAAGGCTCTTACAACCTTCGTAACCAAACGTGCACAGTATCTAGGAAAAACTGTAAGACAGCACTCCGTGCAAACTTCTTCATAGTCATGTATTCTAAGATCTGGAACTGTTTACTCCTAGAAATAAGGACCTGTCACTCTGTTGTAACCTTCAAACGCTTGCTATATATACTGTTTCATCCCAGTGACTATGCCAAACAGACAGCACCCCTTATTTCTAGAACGCAGCACCTGTAGCGGTACGTCCAACGTTTGCGTTACATTTTTGCGTGATTCGTTACATAAAATTTATCTTGTTGTAATCCATGCACAAGTACTCTACCTCCTCCATACCTATAACCATTAACTCTTATAGCAAATAGTTATGGTTAATCAAAGTAAAAAGCAACGAACTCAATCCCCTGTAAAACTGATGACTAAGTTTACGTCCTTGATTGCTACATCAAGCAACACACTCCCTACAAATGGTTATAGTGAGCCACAAAACTCACTTGTATGTCGTAAGCGTCGAGCTGAAACTGAGGATAAAACTGTACTGACAGCTAGTATTAGCACTTCTCCTAAAAATTCAGTACCCTCTGCTCATACAGAAACCCTCCCTACACCTTATGTGCTTATCGAAAAGCTCCAGCCTTCAAGCTCTGTTTCAGTACTATCTTCAGAAATAGAACTTCTAAAATTGTCTATAGGAGAACTTAAGGCCGAGTTAAGAGACTTAAAAAACAATAAGTCAGTAGATCCTGGAATTTCCGATACCAATACCAAAATCTCCAATTTATCAGATCAAATCAGCGATATCAGACTGCAGGTCTGTGAACTGACACCCTTAACTATTCTCATGAAAACTGTAGACCTTAACAAACTTGACAGTGAATCGACATCTAAGGTGGATAACCTGATTAACTTTGTTACTACAGAAGTAACAAAACGAATCGACGCTAAACTAAATGCTATTGTCTACAACGTTCCGGACAGTGAGGCACTAAAAAAGGTACAGCGCATCCTACTTAGTGAGGCGAAAATGCCCAACTCCAAGACTAAGTGCTCTAGGCTGAAGAAGAGTCAACATGACAAGTGTTGTCCTATTCGTTTTCAGTTCGAAACACCGACTGAGGCCAGAAAATTTACCCACTCCCAACACACCCTATCGCAAGCCAGAAACTACAAACTAATAAAGGTTGCGGTGCACAAGACCGTCATAGAAAGTCGCGTATATAATTATCACACTGAGTCTAATTGTGGAATAAACAATAGGACATTGCAAGCAGCAATTATACCCAACCCTTTGAGAGACACCGTAGAATCCACCGCACCACCCCTCTCTAACCACACAGAATTATCTTCTCAGAGAGCGAAACCAACCGAAAGGCCGCTAAATTGTAATCAAATAGCCAATAAAACTATACCACCTACCACAGTAGATTTAGACATGTCACTAAATAATCCCAGAAAAAAGTCAAAATCCCCCGAAAATTGAACCTTTCCTCTCCTAGCCATAAGTCCATTGGTAAAAAAGAGAAGAATATGACCCCAAATCATGCCAACAAGAACAATGGTCAATAGTATTGGCACCCACAACGTGCGAAATAGCACCATGGCACACACTGATAACCAACGCCAAAACAATGCCACCCTCAAGAGTACAAGTGGCAATAGTCAGAACTCGACCACCAACAACTCAGGGTATTCGCAGTATGTCACACAAATAAATTTTGATCGGATATATGGTACAAGTCTGCTGGGAACTAACCCACAAAGCAGTACATTCGAAACCCTTACAAGGACACCACTAGTACCTAACAATAGGTGGAATAATAGACCATGGTCTTCACAAGGTCCCAATCATTTTCTATCCCCTGCGTCCCTGTCAGCGTTGAAAAAACAGCTGGTAGGGATGTTAACACTCCTAAATTGCTAGTGCTGGCGACCCCTTTGCATAAAAATAGGAACAGTGTAGTGCACCCGCATCCATTAAGCACACTTGAGACATGCACAAGTTTAGGTCAAATTAAGATCCCTACCCCCGTTTCTAGCTTAACTAAAAATAAAAATGCCTTAGCCTATAGCACATCCAGTACTCCAACGCTTAATTCTTCACCGAAAACAGCACACACCAACTCGATAGACATAGATGAGCATGATGCTGAAACTCCTCTTAACATAGGGTCGTCATGTCAAACAGTACTACTGGGTGCTGAACCACATTCGGGGCTGATTGACGAACTTAAATACTTCAAATGCTATTTCAAATCTCATCTTTACCTGATCCTCATAAATGCTAGATCTGTTCTAAATAAACTAGCAATGCTCAGAACACTCACAGTAATATACAAACCCCCTATAATTGTCATCACTGAATCCTGGTGTAACTCGAACATACTGGATGAAGAGATAAGCTTAGATAACTATACACACTTTCGGTGTGACAGGGAAGGTGGTAAGGGAGGGGGTTGTCTTATGTACTTTCTGAATGCACTTACTGTATCACAGCTAGAAAGTAGTACACTTAACATGCCTGAGACTTTATGGGTTAACTTACACTTAAATAACGCAATAGTATTAATTGGATGCACCTACAGAGCACCTGGCACCTTTAGTAATTACGAGACCCAACTTATTAATACTCTAGAACAATTATCCACCCTACACTACGATCATAAGATCCTATGTGGAGACTTCAACTTACCAGAAATCAACTGGGAAATACCCACAGGCCAAAATAAATTTGATAAGTTCTTAGGCACACTGGATATACTTGGCTGGAAACAGACTGTCACAACTCCTACAAGAGGTAATAACGTACTAGACTTAATCTTCTGCC
>CALYDE020000656.1:0-39557 GCA_944472155.2 Trichobilharzia szidati | reverse complement strand
ATTAAATTCAAAATTCCTCAAGGTGATTTTATTCCAATATCATTAAGAAGAAGTATGCGGAAGCATTCATTAAGTTACTACAGACATCACGACTTATCGTCGTTAATAGCTATCAAAACAATCCTCATTAGAATCCATGAGTTAAAAAATCTAAGTCTAAGAAATAAAGAGACGCGGGCAATTCAGTCGCCACATAACACTGGAGAAATAGCCAAACTCTTCAAAAGTAGGTTAACTAACTCCAAATCAACATATCCAAAAATAATACACCTAGGTGGCATTACTCACGAAAGTGATGAGGATATATGTGAGGTGTTCAGCACGCACTTTGCCAAATTGTACACTCTAGAAAACGACCAGGATATAGATTTCCCTCGTAAAACAGATAAGTGTTTAAGCGATGTAGTCTTTAACGCCCAAGAAATCGATAAAGCTACCACAACTCTTAAGCTTACTAATACTCCCGGCCCAGATGGAATGTCTTCTGTCCTCTTAAAAAAGGGTGGAAATGACATGAATCTACTTCTTCTCAAGATATTTTCAACTTCGATAAGGAGTGGAACATATCCAAATAGCTGGAAGAAATCTTACGTTGTACCCATTCACAAAACCGGGCCTATAGCGGACATAGATAATTACCGCCCCATCAACATTACTTCCGTAGTTTCACGTGTGATGGAAAAGATTATAAAGAAGCAAATTGTTCAGTTTTTGCTCTCGAATGACTTAATATCCGCCTTCCAATACGGTTTCCTAAATAGAAGATCGTGCATTACTTGCCAATTAGATTATTTCGACCACATTACTGAGTGTGTAGACAAAGGTCGTTCAGCAGCAACATTATTTCTAGACGTTAGGAAAGCTTTTGACAAGGTTCCACATAAGAGACTCATATTGAAACTCCTATCTTATGGAATAAGTGGAAGGCTACTTGATTGGATAACTTCTTTTCTTACAGGAAGAGAACAGTTAGTTAAAGTCAACCATCACTTATCAACATCCAAACCGATAACCAGCGGCGTAATACAAGGTAGTGTTCTTGGCCCTACCCTATTCATTGTATTCATAAATGATATTGTTTCTATGATCAAGTATGGCAAGCCATACCTCTTTGCAGACGACCTCAAAGTTGTCTATGATTTCGACTATAATGATATGAATATTGTTAGTAAAATCCAAGAAGACCTAAATAGTCTATGTAATTGGAGTGAAAAGTGGCAGTTAATGTTCAATCCAGCTAAATCTGGGATAACATACTTCGGACGTTGGAAACCTAGCATGTGTCTATACATGTACGGTGACCCTGTCTCAAACACGAACACAGTCACAGATCTCGGGGTAACATACTCAGATCTTACCTTTACTGAACATGCAAATAAGGTGGTATCTGATTGTAAACGTCTAACAGGCTTTGTGCTACGCAACTTTTACACCCCAGAAGCCAGACTAGCCATATATAAGATATGCATTCGCCCCAAACTTGAATACTGTGCCCACTTATACAGTAGCTTTAAATCAGCAGACAGAAAAGAAGTTGAAAGTGTCCAAAGATTCCTCACGAAACGCATATTAGGTTATGATCAGCAAATAGAATACCTTGACAGATGTATTCGACTGGACTTAGAACCCTTATGGTTAAGGAGAGTGAAGTGCAATTTATTTCTCTTATTCAAAGTTATAAGAAAGCACTGTAACAGTAACTCGTCTATAACCTGGGCTAATCCTAAATCGTATGGACTACGCAACCATAACTGCCTTCTCAAGGTTAACACCCATAAGCTCACCACTAGAGCTAACTTCTTCACCATTAAATATTGCAAACTTTGGAACCAACTACCCTCTGAGATTAGATCCTGGGAAAGGCCTGACAGTTTCAAAAGGAGCCTAGAAAAACATATTAACATGTCCACCCTAGCCCTTCTAAATGATCTCAACTGCTGGTAGAGTGGTGAAACCATGACATTTCAATATTTAACTACAGACAGTACACTAGTTCCTAGACTAACCTAATAATACTTAGTAATTATGCATGTTCAATACTTGAAATTAGATTATCATTAAAATACTTAAAATGATTACTTACGCAGCAAATGTTCTCTTAGTTTATCACTCTTATTTCCCTTATAACATTCAGTTTTTGAGCCTAATGTATTCTTTGATAATACGAATTATAACAATGATTACACTCTTATTGTATATAGATTGATTTACTTTACGGCTACCTGTAAGACTCACTAACTTTCTGTAGTATTGTTAACCAAATGCTGAAATTTTGTTGGTTCTGCTAATATCTTTTTATAATATATGTAGACAGGTTACTTTGCAATGTCAAATGTTTACTATATATAAAACTGTCATGATAATTTAGTACACTTGGTCCTGCCAACCGACCTTACCTTCAGTTCATACTACCTATATTGAACCCTAACTATATTGTTCTGCTGAATCTTGTTCCACTATTCACAAAACCTATTCTTGTTATTCTTCAAGGTTTTTGTCTTCTTATAAAGTAATCTGTTCATTAGGACGCATGCATACATATATAATATGTTCATAAAGATGTACGCGGGGACCTATTGGAAGCACTCATTAAGAAAGCTAGGGAGATGGAATATGGGGTACGAACATGTCTGGTACCAAGCAATATATATGCGGTAACCATAATAATCATAGTCTCAGAGCCTAACATCAAAAAAGGTGGGAGGGTGGAGTTAGCTGATCAGTAGATATGGTGGTGGACACTAAGGTGAATCGCCCCATTCTGCAGGAACAGCATTAAAAAATTTGAAGGCTCGAGATATTTCTGGTTTTTATGAGGGCTCAAATCTTTATCTTGAAAAAGATAACAATGAACGCCTTGACAGATCATGCTTCTACCTTTAAATATATACCATTCACCCAGCCTATTGTTGAGATGCGACCATGTAAGATCTGCTCAGATTTATGGGGCATCTTATAAATTAACTTGCTGTCTATCGTCAGATCTTTTCATACCACTCCACAATGTTTTATCTCATTTATTTTCTGACAACGTCTTTACTTGATCCTCATTTTACTCCATTAAACTTAACATCTTATAGCTCTTCATTACTTATTATACTCCTACTCTCTGAAGGGTACGGTTGTGCACTAAATGCACAAAAAGGTATAAAATAAAAACAACTGGCATGAGGATAATTGTATTAAAACCAGAAGTGGATATCATGATAGTTTGTGATATATCTGTAGCATTATACATTGCAAATGAATGTTGTTACCCTAGGGTGTTTCCTTTATTAATGCATTTATTAATGATACTTGCACTTACCTATTTCATTACAATTTAATGATTCACCTCAGCACTTTAATTTTTCTAAAACAGATTCCAATCCCTTGTAAAAGGTGTACTTACCTCAATATCGGTTGGTTATCGTATGCCTACAACCACGGGATGAAAACGGAACGAAGTCGATTTTCCCGCTCAACCTGGAGGACAACTGTACAATTCAATAACTATACGGCCTAATTCAGAAAATGAGTGTATTATATGTATCGAATATTTAACAGTTGAAATACGATTAACTTGTAGACAATCTACGATTTGATATTATATCATACTTGATCGTGCCTGTAAAAATGGCATGCATTTTCATGTAAATTTGTGAATTTATATGAAACACATTATTATTATTATTAGTAGACCCAGGCAAACTAGATCAACGGGCCAATTCTAATTTAATACTTTATATAGAAGGGTAAGTTAACATGCAATGCGTGCCACTTTCACGGGTACAATAAGACAGGTTATAAATTGCAATGGTGGAGTATCATACGTACTTTTTCAGAAGTCTAAGTAGTAGAAACAACCGGAACTGGTTTCCACATATGTTAAACTGTTCACTTAGGTCGCCATCAAGCTTGAGTGCCAAAACAAACTCCGTCTCGCTTTCGACTGACAGTTATAGTCAACCAATGAAATGCCTACATTTAGGTGAAAGTCCTCGGGAACTGCGAAGTTGTACACAACATTATCACGCATCCATGATCGATAATCCACCATCCCGAGTACATATACAACACACACACAAGAGCTGTCATAAGCTCCTCGGAATAATAGAATGCATACGCAGTGTATAACAATAATATATTCCAGCTTTATGTACATGAGGGACGCCAGTTTACAGGCATCATCAAAATGACAAGTAATATATACACGGAGTAAGCATATTTACAATATTCACTCACACAAGATATATATATATATACAGGGAAAGGAAATGGAATAATGTCAGTAAGCACACTTTACATAGGTAAAACAATTTACATGATATAATCCCAGGCAACATTATTGTTCGAGTTTGTCGAAAACGCGCGTAACAACCGAAGGCTGCCTCACAAGTATCGCCGTGATCACGGGAAGTAAACCTATGCATTAAATACGTTATTTATTGGACTCACAACAACCACCATTGAGTATATACTCGACATTATGAAGGTCAGGGGATTTGAGTCGTACCGAAGGAAATTGTGGATTTATACAATTCCGCACTACTGTGGATAAAATTTTACCTCATTCTTTTCAGAAATTAGATTAGTAGGTGAAGTATGAATAATGTCCGAGAAACTAATATCTTCCCATGTGATATTGTGGTGAGTTTTGACCTTGATTCCTCACGTTCCATTCGTATGTCTGTTTTGTTTTACTCTTTGTATCAGGTAAACATAATACGAACGATATTAGTTTGTTTATTAGACATATCACACAGTGAAAGAGTATTACTTGCTGGATGACGTTTCGAACAAAATTTATTGTTCATAACCATATCAACTGTGATCACACGACTTTGACACTTGAGTTTCATAGCTTTATTTGTTTTCTCCTACTTTTCGTAGGGGTAGTAGAATTTTCCAGATATCTGGGACAGGTGATGAATTATTCCTATTACATGTATTTGCAGTTGACTCGATAAACAAAGCTTCTGTTATCAATCTCTCCCTATACCCTGTGACATTAGATTTTAAAACTGTCATCCTATCCCATCCATCTTATTGTATGGTTGTGTGTAACTGCATGTAGTGCTATAGCTGAACTATTCTCTAGATTTCTTATCTTATTTGGATCAACCAATCTAGATTTTGTTAAGTTTTTGTGTTCAGCTAGTCTGACTGCCTCTGTTCTACTAGTTTGACCTATGTATTTGACTTAATGTCACAGGGTATAGGGAGAGATTGATAACAGAAGCTTTGTTTATCGAGTCAACTGCAAATACATGTAATAGGAATAATTCATCACCTGTCCCAGATATCTGGAAAATTCTACTACCCCTACGGAAAGTAGGAGAAAACAAATAAAGCTATGAAACTCAAGTGTCAAAGTCGTGTGATCACAGTTGATATGGTTATGAACAATAAATTTTGTTCGAAACGTCATCCAGCAAGTAATACTCTTTCACTGTGTGATATGTCTAATAAACAAACTTATATGGAATTAGTTACTACCACAGTACCTAAGTTTTACACATATGTTAATAATACTAACGACTTATTTGTTTGAGGGATTTTGTCATGACTGCTGCTTTTTATCTGAAATTATAGATAGACGCAAAACAAACATCAGGTGTAGTGTCCAAGCTCGTACATTAAATGGGCCCGTGATTTCTAAAGCTCTTACATGGGAACTAGCACTAGCATCACTTGCAAATTCTCTAGGTGTGTCATTAAGTAGCTTTTCAAAGGAGGCCAATGTGCTTACTAGCCACTTCTCCATTGGCAGTTTGTTCCATACTTGAGCATATCCAATGAAGTAAGACTTGCCTGGTGGTTGTTTTACATTGTTCTATAGCCACTGTACCTTTAGTGCGTCTTTGGTTATATTCAATGTCGCCTGAAAATCCAGTACTGTCAATGTAGTTGAAGAATGAACGATCAATTCATGGTTGTTTACTCAAAACCAAATCGATATTTTGGCGGGAATCATCGTTCCATCGTACGCTGTTCGTTGGAAGACGGAGAAATATCATCAGAGACTTTGTGTATAATAACCTTGAATTGATTGTTCATTCTTCAACTACATTGACAGTACTCGATCTACATTCCGTCTCACGTCCACTTAAGCCATCGAGAAATCATGATATAATTGACTTCATGCTTTTTCTGATACCTCTGAGGTTGGATTTGGAGCAGCCGTCTACATCAGAACTACCTGAAGGGAGGATATAAATGTTTGCCTCGTGATGGGTAAATATACAGTTGCACCTCTAAAGACTGTTTCGATTCCGAGATTAGAACTTACTGCAGCCTTGCCAGCTGCGCAGTTATTCACAACGGTGTAAGGAGTTAGATTATCCCATGTATCCTGTAACATTTTGGACTGATTCGATGCCTGTGATATATTATATACACAACGAGTCAGCAAGATATGCATGTTTTGTAGCTAACAGTGTCTCAAGTTCGTGAATTAACGGCCATTGAGCAATGGAGGTACGTACTGTCTGGAAAAACCCAGAATTGCGGGGAGTTATTGATATGAATGTGGTTAAAAATAAGTGATGGAAGGGTCCGAAGTTCTTGCTGCGAGCTAATAGTATGTGGTCCAGTAGAGAAGAGGAACAATCGATAAGTGAGTGTGCCTTGGAGTTTAAGACAAATGTCAGTTTAACATCTACCCAAGAATGACATTCGGGTTTACACCCACTTTTTAAATATTATTCTTCTTGGTGCAAATTACTGAAGGCTGTTGCGTGGTTGGCACAATATGTTACGTATTTAAAGGTCATGCATCTTGCAGGATACGATAATATGAATGTGGGACCTTTGAGAGTCGAAGATATTAGAAATGCAGAGTTAGCGATTTTGAGGGCTGCTCAGTGGGAAGCGTGGGGTGAGATAGCCAAGGTGGATAGTCCCGATTACGCAGATTACGCGGTTAGACTGATTATCTCCGATAGTTTCCTAGGGGATCGCTAGAATTGGTGGATGTCTACAAATGTTAGAATCGTCATATGAGACCCATCATCCGACCTTATTATCTTGCTACCATCCAGTCACTAATCTCATTATAAGGCACCACGATGTTCTTGAAGGTCATTTGGGTTCTTCACAAGAACTATCGAGTATTCGGTGCAAGTTTGGGATGGTGAAAGGAGGTACTGCTGTCCGTAAAATAATTGATAAGTGCATGGAATGTAAGCTAAGGAATGCTCACTCAGCACAGTAGATGATGGCACCACTCCCAGCGTGGCAAGTTTCTAAAGGAAATTATCCAATCGAGTATGTCGGAGTGGATTTGTTCGGACCTTTCGTAGTGAATAAAGACAGAACCTTATGCAAAAGATATGGCTGTTCACTCACCTGTTTGAAAATGAGAGCTGTGCATATTGAGATGGTTCATACGTTAGCTAATGATACATTCGTTCCAGCATTTCTTAGACTTATAAATCGGCGAGGTACACCGAAGGTAATGTTTGTTGACAGGGGGAATAATTTTGTTGGCTGTCACGCCGAGCTTAAAGAGTATTTCGAAGGTCCTCAAACGAGAGTTCATGGAGAGTTATTGAAAAGAAACACCGAGTGGCACTTTAACCCACCACATGCCAGCCACAGAGGTGGGCTATGGGAAAGACTTATAGGAATTATTAAGCGTATTTTAAGCTCCAAAATTAAAAACCAAAGTTTGAGCGACGAAACCTTGGGGACATTTTTATGTGAAGCTGAGCGAATACTAAATGACCAGCCGCTATTACCTGTGAGAGACGACGTCAAGGATTTCGATGTGTTGACTCCAGATAAATTATTTTTATTGGGAGGCAACCCTGGCATAGGGTATTTGAGTGCGGAACGAATACCTATGATTAAAAGATGGAAACAAGCCAGGTACATGAAAGATATATTTTGGAAAAGATGGTTAAAAGAGTATGTTCTAACAATGCGAACAAGAGACAAGTGGAAAAAGTTGTGCAGAAACTTGAAGGTCGGTGATATAGTCTCAGTAGATGGTCTTTGGGAGTGGTAGAAAGGATACTCTGTAGTGGTGATGGGTTGGTGAGGACGGTCGAGATGAGAACGAGTTGTGGCATGTTGGTGCGAGATATTAGGAAACTGTCTGCTAGAAGGTGCTGAGAGTAGAGAGTCAGAGGATGGACCACTTGACGACTTTCCAACTTAGAATCGTCAACCTGAGGGGGTTGCGGGCGTACTGGTGTAAGTCATCAGATTCTTCAAAGGAATTACATCAAGACATGGTCTGCGAGGTTAGTGTACTGTTTGCATATATGCATAGTGTGTAGCATCAATTGGTGTTTTTGGATTAGCCGTGTTTACTTGTTGTTTTCGTATTTTGTTGTATTGTATAATTTTGTTGAAATTTTCGTCGTGCTTACTTCCGAAGTTGTTTTGAGTCTTTTACATCTGTGAATGAATTGATTGATGTTAAAGGCAGCAGATAAGTCTTATACGCCGGGGAGACTAGTGCTGAGAATGACATGCACACATAGACACGGATTAGCTGTGGAATCAATGATTGAGAATGAATGTTTCGATTTAGGCTGTGGTCCCATATGCCGGGGAGCGAGAGTGTAGACGACTGAGGATTTCATATGTCACCGTTACTAGGAGTGAGGCAGAATGAGTGACAAGTGATAGCAGTGATAGATAAGAGGATGTGCGAAGGGTATCATGAGATGTTGCTATGGTCATATTGCTTTCTGCAAGAGTCGTTCTAGCAAGATGTGTTGCAAGTTGTCAAGAGGATGCCTTTAACTAAGAGGCGTAGGTCGTTGTCGATGAGTGAGATTGTCCTGTGGGTATGCCTGTGGTGTGTTGGCTTTGTTTTCCATTTCAGCTTTGTCCTTGTGGTCCAGGTTCCCGCACTGGCATCCAAGTCAACGTATATTGGTCGTGATTGAAAAAGGGGATGGATCCCTTTTTTGCCGGGTAGTGTCAATGTAGTTGAAGAATGAACGATCAATTCATGGTTGTTTACTCAAAACCAAATCGATATTTTGGCGGGAATCATCGTTCCATCGTACGCTGTTCGTTGGAAGACGGAGAAATAGTATCAGAAGTATTATTGTGATTATTTGTTATGACATTCATTCTTAGAATTTGTGTATCATAACCTTATTGTTGGTTCCATATTGGTGCAATAATAAAGGATTCTGGAGTCACTAATGTGTTCTGATTTTCGCGCTGGTTCTTGCACATTGTTGCTAAAGGCCTTCTAAGGACAGTGTTAAGTCCAGTGTAGTCAGACCTGGAAATTGACAGTCTTTGATAGCTCCTGGAATTATTCGCTGTATTTGTTGGCAATTCGTCTTTCCCCGTGTCTGCAAGTCTTTTTGGACGAGTGTTATTCGGAACTTCTCTGGATCGTTAACGTACCAAATTTGGTAACGTTAACGATCCAGAGAAGTTCCGAATAACACTCGTCCAAAAAGACTTGCAGACACGGGGAAAGACGAATTGCCAACAAATACAGCGAATAATTCCAGGAGCTATCAAAGACTGTCAATTTCCAGGTCTGACTACACTGGACTTAACACTGTCCTTAGAAGGCCTTCAGCAACAATGTGCAATAACCAAGGTGAAAAAAACAGATTAGTGATTCGAGAATCTTCTCAATGTCAAGTATATACTCAATGGTGGTTGTTGTAAGTCCATTAAATAACGTATTTAACGCATAGGTTTACTTCCCGTGATCACGGCGATACTTTGCGGAATATATCAGAATCGCAGAATAATCAAACCCCACACGAAGTGGAATTCGCTGAACCCGCATGGCAAACAATCTGCAGTACACATCTGTATATTCATCCACATGTTGATCATGCCTACAAATCCAAATCACTAGCTATACAGCGCCAACTAATCGGGATATCTGTGAAATAATGAGAGTCTGCTGACAGTTGCATTTCGAATCTCAGTGACTAATTTGATGGTGATATTCTGCTCCTCCAAGCTTCACTCATCAATTTGAAAGGTTCAGTTCGCAGTCATTCTGGTTCCTGACCGAAATGAATTAAAAGATCCACCGATTGCTGATTCCTTAATGCTTATTTGCACGTTAAGCTGCACACTCACTTCTGTGGTGAGCCTGTTGCAGAATACATTGCTGAAAACATTATTGTCGATGAACTAACTGGCGTTTTACAGGCCATTTGTATTCTTTTGTAAACAGACCACTGTACCGACCACATGTGAGGCAGCCTTCGGTTGTTACGCGCGTTTTCGACAAACTCGAACAATAATGTTGCCTGGGATTATATCATGTAAATTGTTTTACCTATGTAAAGTGTGCTTACTGACATTATTCCATTTCCTTTCCCTGTATATATATATATATCTTGTGTGAGTGAATATTGTAAATATGCTTACTCCGTGTATATATTACTTGTCATTTTGATGATGCCTGTAAACTGGCGTCCCTCATGTACATAAAGCTGGAATATATTATTGTTATACACTGCGTATGCATTCTATTATTCCGAGGAGCTTATGACAGCTCTTGTGTGTGTGTTGCATATGTACTCGGGATGGTGGATTATCGATCATGGATGCATGATAATGTTGTGTACAACTTCGCAGTTCCCGAGGACTTTCACCTAAGTGTAGGCATTTCATTGGTTGACTATAACTGTCAGTCGAAAGCGAGACGGAGTTTGTTTTGGCACTCAAGCTTGATGGCGACCTAAGTGAACAGTTTAGCATATGTGGAAACCAGTTCCGGTTGTTTCTACTACTTAGACTTCTGAAAAAGTACGTATGATACTCCACCATTGCAATTTATAACCTGTCTTATTGTACCCGTGAAAGTGGCACGCATTGCATGTTAACTTACCCTTTTATACAAAATATAAAGTATTAAATTAGAATTGGCCCGTTGATCTAGTTTGCCTGGGTCTACTATCTGGCGGGAAATGTTCCCTATTGAACGATCTACTCTGTCTGCCTTGTGCTAGCTGTTTGCGTTAGTGACCAAACGTTGGCCAATAGTTCTGGGGTTATTAGGTCTTTTCTCACACTGATATGGTTCACTCACCCTATTGTAAATCGTCTCCTCCCAACATTCGGTCCCCAGTGCGTGCTAGCTGTTTGAAAGAAAAGTCGGGATCTTGCGCGTACAGTATCTGCTGCACATCCTCCTGTAGGGCTTCCATTCAAACTTGCTTCAGTACAGCCTATCATGCTGCTCCCTACAAGCTGTTGAACGTGGATCAAGAACTGTGATCGGGATGTATCTCTATGTTCTCTCCGTCAGGAAAGTTTTGTACACGATTGTTTTCTGACATGGAGAGACGTTTTATCACCTTGCGTTTAAACACTGGGCATTGTGGGGAATTATGTATGAGGTTCCGCACCTGCTCGCTGACCTCACAACGTAACTGAGAACACCCTGTCGTTTCAGACCTAATGCTGTACCGGTGAAAGTAGTGCTCTAGTTTAGCAAACCATAGTTCTGTGTCAGGTTGATCAAATTCTGGAAATCTAAGTTTGGTAGCTCCTGGGGAGTACACAACCACAGAAGTAGAGTTTTCAAAAGAGTTTATGCTGAGCTTGTGAGACCTGAATAATGTGAACGAAATAGGTTCATCTATATGTAAACTGAGTGCTATCGAAATAATTGTTCAAATTACCGACCGATGTAGAAGACCAGTAGTACTTATAAACCTTTATTTTCGAAAGTATTGCACAGGGCAAGTGAAGCGGGGAACACCTAGTCGACCACATGGAAGGTCAATTTTAGGAGATCAAATAAGCTCGTTAATTAACTGCACTTCGGCGGTTCCAACATCAACGATCAATTTGTTTATCCGTGCGAATTGAAACAGTATGATTTTCAAGGGATAGGAGGTCGCCAGCTTCGTTGTGGTGTGATAATCTACCTGTACATTATGGTTGGAGACGACATCAGGAAAGTCCGCTGTAGCCAGAAGGCCAGTCTCCGGAACTGAAAATAGTATTTTTCGTACGTAATAACCAACTCGATTTCAAAGCAAGCAGTATTCAGGACGGACGATAAGTCGATAATTTGCTGGTCAACCAAATACAAGCCAATATAGCAAGTCAATTACGCAGCAGCTTGGTCATGTGATCAACAACTGGGTACTACTAATACTCTAACAAAGTTGCTGATCGTATTGCTCCGGTCTTTTGTGAAGGAGCAGACGTTTAAGTCCCAACAGAGTCTGTTGCCTCCAACGGACAGGAAACTGGTTCGAATAAACATGGTCAAAAAATACATCTCTTGGCAGCTGTAGGTGTTATATTCTGCCTTCGCTAGTTGGGATGGTTTTAAGGGCAGCCTGGCTACCAGGTTAGGTGGGTCAGTCTAAACAGTCAGCAGGTAGTGTGGTTAGTAGTGCTCAGGCCTAGCAGGGTTCGTAGCCACGGGTCAGCAATCACGAGCGTTATTTCTAGTTGAAGCCAACTAGAAGCGATCTCGAGTCTGTGTAAGTAGTCTAGCGGGTTGGTTTCCCAGACATTCGTCAATCACTAGATAAGGAGAGCCTTAAAAATAATAGAGAAGATATATTTTCTATTTGGTCGCTCGTCCTATGCTTCCAAGTTCCTCAGTTATTTACTGCATCCGAGTGGCTGTAGCGAACCGTTTTATATAGGCCCTTCATTAGCCTCTCCCTATAATCTACTTTCTGAAGAATGTTGTTGCAGAGGTGCATCTCTGGTTTCACATCGAGTTCACTTAGTGGGTATGACGTCAGCTGACAAGTCGTTAGATGTGTGGTGGACCTTTTGCTCTGTTAGCTTATTAACCCAAATTCAAATAGAAAACGAAATACCAAATCAATTGAGTTTACGGGAAGAATATATTAAAGTTTTGTTACTTGGGTTTACAAAGATCCAAATTCCACAATAAACGTAATGGATTCCAGAAGTGCTGCGGGGAGACTGCTCCAGTTCTAATTCTCCAGAGTTGACGTTGCCGGAGGTCGACCAAAGTGCGTAGAAGGAGGCTACGGTGATCCTGCAAAAATTCGAGATAGAAAGCAGGTTGTTATAATTGATCGACGGCAGTTGAGATGGTGAAGAAGACGGAGAGTCGAAGGCAGAATTATATATTTATTTAAAACTCGAGGGAAGTTCGAAGTACAGAGTTTTTGGTTAAAACAAAGTAGTGTACAATATGTTCATTTTTTACATAATAGTAAAATTTGGATAAGTTTATTTTTGAGGACTCCACAGATGTAATCTCCACATCATCAAGATGCTGAATACATGTAGTACATCTGCACGGATTAGGTTAAGGCCATTAATGTAGTACTATAAGCGGAAATGTAACAATGCCATTCGTCAACTTAGTTTACTACTGAATTTGCTATACCAGAGTGGTTAGTATCAGTCGTTTCGAAGTTTTGTGCATCTTCTACTGCTACACAGTAGTCAATATCTGCAAACTAGTTTTTGTCAATAGCAGGTTCATCTAAAATCAGTTAGCAGGTGTTTATCGTTCGTGTCTCTTCAGCCTAAGCCCAAAACTCCCTTATGTGTTTTTGCCTTGAAGGTCTATCGAGGTTACTGGTTTTGCACTCAGTCGACAGATATCTCCAGACATTGGAATTGATGCTTTATACCAAGAAAGTCTTGACGCTGTTTCGTTGATTTCTCATTCTCTGCGCTGGTGCCATGGTTATTTTTATCCCTAGAGGTTGACCACTTGGTATATTCCGCAGGAGTGTCTGTGGGTTTCATCTTGAATAGTGTCTGACACACTCACACTAGATTAGGAGTTTGACTTACCACCCGGAAACGAGAACTTAGTGGAGACAATGTTAAAATTGGTTAAGTGGAGAGAGAAACTACTTGAGGAACTACTGAGAGCGGCCTACCCAATACCTCGCCGGTGCAGTAGGATTTTACTTGGTTCTGACTGACGAACAGGTGTTTACTCAGCTGCCCATGCAACACAGAAAAAGGAGGCTCTAGATAAAGAAGCAACCAACTTTACTGCACACTGAAGAGTGCTTCACTGCCCTAAACAAGGAGAGATATAAGGAATTGGTGAGTATAGTAATAAAATGTCTGGGTATATTCGCAGGTTACTTTCTCACGAATCCCGACTTGCGAAGATATTCCGTGGTTTTATGCAATCCATGGGACTGGTTTTATTCATGTCATCATTTTTATTATGTTGCTTCTCTTAGTTTGTCATCTTCGAAGCATACTGTAAAAAAGAAACTTGATTATGGGGAGAAAAACGGTGGGTCTGATTCGTGCTTTCCGGGTTTTGGTTGGTTTTTCAGAAGGAATAACTCACCGAAACTTGCAGTGTTAATCCTAGATTTTTGCTGCGTCTTGGACTAGGCGCTGAGTTTGTGGAGTACCTCAGTTGGACGAAAATTCAGCTAGACCTGAGACGAGTATGTATTCAATTGGACTAGCTAAATAAACTACTGGTTAGCCTCCAAAAGTTATAGGAAACAGCCTTCGATGAGATGTCTGAGCTTCTTGTATGTTGGTTAACACGGACAGTCTCACAGTCAGATAAGATGAATGATCGCTCTCCCCAAAATTTATGTTCATATTCCTTCTATTCATATATATTGGTCTCCTTGGCATACTTCCATGTGACCCATTCTTTTTTTCCTTCAACACCTCTGCTGTTTGAGCGGTCAGTGAAGAATTTTGACGAGTTGATCACGGACTGATGAGTTGGAGAATCATTGAAAACCATGGAATACTTGACAGCGGCTGTTTCATCCAAACTAGGATGACACAGCTGTTGTCCAGTACTGCCTGGTTTTCAATGGTTCTCTAACTGTTTAGACTGACCCACCTAACCTGGTAGCCAGACTGCCCTTAAAACCATCCCAACTAGCGAAGGCAGAATATAACACCTACAGCTGCCAAGAGATGTATTTTTTGACCATGTTTATTCGAACCAGTTTCCTGTCCGTTGGAGGCAACAGACTCTGTTGGGACTTAAACGTCTGCTCCTTCACAAAAGACCGGAGCAATACGATCAGCAACTTTGTTAGAGTATTAGTAGTACCCAGTTGTTGATCACATGACCAAGCTACTGCGTAATTGATAGACGCAAAACAAACATCAGGTGTAGTGTCCAAGCTCGTACATTAAATGGGCCCGTGATTTCTAAAGCTCTTACATGGGAACTAGCACTAGTATCACTTGCAAATTCTCTAGGTGTGTCATTAAGTAGCTTTTCAAAGGAGGCCAATGTGCTTACTAGCCACTTCTCCATTGGCAGTTTGTTCCATACTTGAGCATATCCAATGAAGTAAGACTTGCCTGGTGGTTGTTTTACATTGTTCTATAGCCACTGTACCTTTAGTGCGTCTTTGGTTATATTCAATGTCGCCTGAAAATCCAGTACTGTCAATGTAGTTGAAGAATGAACGATCAATTCATGGTTGTTTACTCAAAACCAAATCGATATTTTGGCGGGAATCATCGTTCCATCGTACGCTGTTCGTTGGAAGACGGAGAAATAGTATCAGAAGTATTATTGTGATTATTTGTTATGACATTCATTCTTAGAATTTGTGTATCATAACCTTATTGTTGGTTCCATATTGGTGCAATAATAAAGGATTCTGGAGTCACTAATGTGTTCTGATTTTCGCGCTGGTTCTTGCACATTGTTGCTAAAGGCCTTCTAAGGACAGTGTTAAGTCCAGTGTAGTCAGACCTGGAAATTGACAGTCTTTGATAGCTCCTGGAATTATTCGCTGTATTTGTTGGCAATTCGTCTTTCCCCGTGTCTGCAAGTCTTTTTGGACGAGTGTTATTCGGAACTTCTCTGGATCGTTAACGTACCAAATTTGGTAACGTTCAATAATGCCTAGACCAAAGAAAGGTCGAAGCGTTTTGACGTTTGCCTCCAAAACGTTTCGACCTTTCTTTGGTCTAGGCATTATTGAACGTTACCAAATTTGGTACGTTAACGATCCAGAGAAGTTCCGAATAACACTCGTCCAAAAAGACTTGCAGACACGGGGAAAGACGAATTGCCAACAAATACAGCGAATAATTCCAGGAGCTATCAAAGACTGTCAATTTCCAGGTCTGACTACACTGGACTTAACACTGTCCTTAGAAGGCCTTCAGCAACAATGTGCAATAACCAAGGTGAAAAAAACAGATTAGTGATTCGAGAATCTTCTCAATGTCAAGTATATACTCAATGGTGGTTGTTGTAAGTCCATTAAATAACGTATTTAACGCATAGGTTTACTTCCCGTGATCACAGCGATACTTTGCGGAATATATCAGAATCGCAGAATAATCAAACCCCACACGAAGTGGAATTCGCTGAACCCGCATGGCAAACAATCTGCAGTACACATCTGTATATTCATCCACATGTTGATCATGCCTACAAATCCAAATCACTAGCTATACAGCGCCAACTAATCGGGATATCTGTGAAATAATGAGAGTCTGCTGACAGTTGCATTTCGAATCTCAGTGACTAATTTGATGGTGATATTCTGCTCCTCCAAGCTTCACTCATCAATTTGAAAGGTTCAGTTCGCAGTCATTCTGGTTCCTGACCGAAATGAATTAAAAGATCCACCGATTGCTGATTCCTTAATGCTTATTTGCACGTTAAGCTGCACACTCACTTCTGTGGTGAGCCTGTTGCAGAATACATTGCTGAAAACATTATTGTCGATGAACTAACTGGCGTTTTACAGGCCATTTGTATTCTTTTGTAAACAGACCACTGTACCGACCACATGTGAGGCAGCCTTCGGTTGTTACGCGCGTTTTCGACAAACTCGAACAATAATGTTGCCTGGGATTATATCATGTAAATTGTTTTACCTATGTAAAGTGTGCTTACTGACATTATTCCATTTCCTTTCCCTGTATATATATATATATATCTTGTGTGAGTGAATATTGTAAATATGCTTACTCCGTGTATATATTACTTGTCATTTTGATGATGCCTGTAAACTGGCGTCCCTCATGTACATAAAGCTGGAATATATTATTGTTATACACTGCGTATGCATTCTATTATTCCGAGGAGCTTATGACAGCTCTTGTGTGTGTGTTGTATATGTACTCGGGATGGTGGATTATCGATCATGGATGCGTGATAATGTTGTGTACAACTTCGCAGTTCCCGAGGACTTTCACCTAAATGTAGGCATTTCATTGGTTGACCATAACTGTCAGTCGAAAGCGAGACGGAGTTTGTTTTGGCACTCAAGCTTGATGGCGACCTAAGTGAACAGTTTAGCATATGTGGAAACCAGTTCCGGTTGTTTCTACTACTTAGACTTCTGAAAAAGTACGTATGATACTCCACCATTGCAATTTATAACCTGTCTTATTGTACCCGTGAAAGTGGCACGCATTGCATGTTAACTTACCCTTCTATATAAAGTATTAAATTAGAATTGGCCCGTTGATCTAGTTTGCCTGGGTCTACTATCTGGCGGGAAATGTTCCCTATTGAACGATCTACTCTGTCTGCCTTGTGCTAGCTGTTTGCGTTAGTGACCAAACGTTGGCCAATAGTTCTGGGGTTATTAGGTCTTTTCTCACACTGATATGGTTCACTCACCCTATTGTAAATCGTCTCCTCCCAACATTCGGTCCCCAGTGCGTGCTAGCTGTTTGAAAGAAAAGTCGGGATCTTGCGCGTACAGTATCTGCTGCACATCCTCCTGTAGGGCTTCCATTCAAACTTGCTTCAGTACAGCCTATCATGCTGCTCCCTACAAGCTGTTGAACGTGGATCAAGAACTGTGATCGGGATGTATCTCTATGTTCTCTCCGTCAGGAAAGTTTTGTACACGATTGTTTTCTGACATGGAGAGACGTTTTATCACCTTGCGTTTAAACACTGGGCATTGTGGGGAATTATGTATGAGGTTCCGCACCTGCTCGCTGACCTCACAACGTAACTGAGAACACCCTGTCGTTTCAGACCTAATGCTGTACCGGTGAAAGTAGTGCTCTAGTTTAGCAAACCATAGTTCTGTGTCAGGTTGATCAAATTCTGGAAATCTAAGTTTGGTAGCTCCTGGGGAGTACACAACCACAGAAGTAGAGTTTTCAAAAGAGTTTATGCTGAGCTTGTGAGACCTGAATAATGTGAACGAAATAGGTTCATCTATATGTAAACTGAGTGCTATCGAAATAATTGTTCAAATTACCGACCGATGTAGAAGACCAGTAGTACTTATAAACCTTTATTTTCGAAAGTATTGCACAGGGCAAGTGAAGCGGGGAACACCTAGTCGACCACATGGAAGGTCAATTTTAGGAGATCAAATAAGTTCGTTAATTAACTGCACTTCGGCGGTTCCAACATCAACGATCAATTTGTTTATCCGTGCGAATTGAAACAGTATGATTTTCAAGGGATACGAGGTCGCCAGCTTCGTTGTGGTGTGATAATCTACCTGTACATTATGGTTGGAGACGACATCAGGAAAGTCCGCTGTAGCCAGAAGGCCAGTCTCCGGAACTGAAAATAGTATTTTTCGTACGTAATAACCAACTCGATTTCAAAGCAAGCAGTATTCAGGACGGACGATAAGTCGATAATTTGCTGGTCAACCAAATACAAGCCAATATAGCAAGTCAATTACGCAGCAGCTTGGTCATGTGATCAACAACTGGGTACTACTAATACTCTAACAAAGTTGCTGATCGTATTGCTCCGGTCTTTTGTGAAGGAGCAGACGTTTAAGTCCCAACAGAGTCTGTTGCCTCCAACGGACAGGAAACTGGTTCGAATAAACATGGTCAAAAAATACATCTCTTGGCAGCTGTAGGTGTTATATTCTGCCTTCGCTAGTTGGGATGGTTTTAAGGGCAGCCTGGCTACCAGGTTAGGTGGGTCAGTCTAAACAGTCAGCAGGTAGTGTGGTTAGTAGTGCTCAGGCCTAGCAGGGTTCGTAGCCACGGGTCAGCAATCACGAGCGTTATTTCTAGTTGAAGCCAACTAGAAGCGATCTCGAGTCTGTGTAAGTAGTCTAGCGGGTTGGTTTCCCAGACATTCGTCAATCACTAGATAAGGAGAGCCTTAAAAATAATAGAGAAGATATATTTTCTATTTGGTCGCTCGTCCTATGCTTCCAAGTTCCTCAGTTATTTACTGCATCCGAGTGGCTGTAGCGAACCGTTTTATATAGGCCCTTCATTAGCCTCTCCCTATAATCTACTTTCTGAAGAATGTTGTTGCAGAGGTGCATCTCTGGTTTCACATCGAGTTCACTTAGTGGGTATGACGTCAGCTGACAAGTCGTTAGATGTAATCTCCACATCATCAAGATGCTGAATACATGTAGTACATCTGCACGGAACAGGTTAAGGCCATTAATGTAGTACTATTAGCGGAAATGTAACAATGCCATTCGTCAACTTAGTTTACTACTGAATTTGCTATACCAGAGTGGTTAGTATCAGTCGTTTCGAAGTTTTGTGCATCTTCTACTGCTACACAGTAGTCAATATCTGCAAACTAGTTTTTGTCAATAGCAGGTTCATCTAAAATCAGTTAGCAGGTGTTTATCGTTCGTGTCTCTTCAGCCTAAGCCCAAAACTCCCTTATGTGTTTTTGCCTTGAAGGTCTATCGAGGTTACTGGTTTTGCACTCAGTCGACAGATATCTCCAGACATTGGAATTGATGCTTTATACCAAGAAAGTCTTGACGCTGTTTCGTTGATTTCTCATTCTCTGCGCTGGTGCCATGGTTATTTTTATCCCTAGAGGTTGACCACTTGGTATATTCCGCAGGAGTGTCTGTGGGTTTCATCTTGAATAGTGTCTAACGCACTCACACTAGCTTAGGAGTTTGACTTACCACCCGGAAACGAGAACTTAGTGGAGACAATGTTAAAATTGGTTAAGTGGAGAGAGAAACTACTTGAGGAACTACTGAGAGCGGCCTACCCAATACCTCGCCGGTGCAGTAGGATTTTACTTGGTTCTGACTGACGAACAGGTGTTTACTCAGCTGCCCATGCAACACAGAAAAAGGAGGCTCTAGATAAAGAAGCAACCAACTTTACTGCACACTGAAGAGTGCTTCACTGCCCTAAACAAGGAGAGAAATAAAGAATTGGTGAGTGTAGTAATAAAGTGTCTGGGTATATTCGCTGGTAACTTTCTCACGAATCCCGACTTGCGAAGATATTCCGTGGTTTTATGCAATCCATGGGACTGGTTTTATTCATGTCATCATTTTTATTATGTTGCTTCTCTTAGTTTGTCATCTTCGAAGCATACTGTAAAAAAGAAACTTGATTATGGGGAGAAAAACGGTGTGTCTGATTCGTGCTTTCCGGGTTTTGGTTGGTTTTTCAGAAGGAATAACTCACCGAAACTTGCAGTGTTAATCCTAGATTTTTGCTGCATCTTGGACTAGGCGCTGAGTTTGTGGAGTACCTCAGTTGGACGAAAATTCAGCTAGACCTGAGACGAGTATGTATTCAATTGGACTAGCTAAATAAACTACTGGTTAGCCTCCAAAAGTTATAGGAAACAGCCTTCGATGAGATGTCTGAGCTTCTTGTATGTTGGTTAACACGGACAGTCTCACAGTCAGATAAGATGAATGATCGCTCTCCCCAAAATTTATGTTCATATTCCTTCTATTCATATATATTGGTCTCCTTGGCATACTTCCATGTGACCCATTCTTCTTTTCCTTCAACACTGCTGCTGTTTGAGCGGTCAGTGAAGAATTTTGACGAGTTGATCACGGACTGATGAGTTAGAGAACCATTGAAAACCATGGAGTACTTGACAGCTGCTGTGTCATCCTAGTTTGGATGACACAGCAGCTGTCCAGTACTGCCTGGTTTTCAATGGTTCTCTAACTGATATCAGTTCGTGATCAACTCGTGAAACATAACTAATCCTTACAAACGAAACTATAGAAGAATTTTGAGTTTATGAAAACTGGTTAAGCGTCACTCAAAGACACCATCTACTAAATAGGGGTTTAACGGATACTAAGTCAATGCATAAACATAAGTATGCATTCTCACTGGTTACCCAGTTGTTCGAACTTACACGTAGGCATGGTGGAGTTAGAACGGAGCACCTAGTGCCTGGAAAGTCCAGTATTAAGCCAATAATAAGCCATACGTCCCCTCACAACGGGTAGGAAGAATCATAGAAGTAGTAAAATACGTTTTATTCAATAATATTTAATTGTCAATGAAAAGAGAAATATAAGTGAGGAATTGCAGTAGTAAGATGTCCTCTTCGCTAATAAATAGAAAATCTTTGAAAATAAATGAGGATAAAAAGAGGTTGTTGGAAATTCTCTAATATACGTGAATTCACAAAGATGTGTGCATGTACACACACACACACATACGTGAAAGTGGTAAGATGATAGGAATGACAAATCGACTGACATGCAAAATATCCCCTCAAATGTCATCAATGCACATTATATTAAAGCTCTACTGGAATTGAGTACTATTGAGAAGAGTGACTAGGTTACACAGGAGTTCTCGTCGTGCACTACACGTTAACGAAATAAAGTTAAAGGAGTTTTCTCCACCCTGATAGTATTATATATCTTCTTCGCATAATAAAATAGGATTTAAATCACACTGGAGTTGATTAAGACTGAAGTATTCACTAATTGTAATTAGAACAGTAGAAATAGATTGAAAAAGCAAGAATTTCTTTTTTTTACTCAAAATACCATTGGAAAGAAAGCGCGGATTGAAATTTGCCTACTATAACTTACACGTAGTATAATTATGAAATATAAAAAAATAAAAGCATCAAATTCAAAATATCTATACATCAACAAAGGGAGAGAGATTTGAAGGAATTGAACTGAACAGTTTCACATGAAGTTGTCAATGTGGAATAAAATAAGTCTAGGAGTCTAGGAGTTTTAATAGATCAGTTATTTGGTTGTCATCTGTTGTTCAATAAGAGTCTTCCAAACTAGTTTAATTTCAAATGTTGTACAATCGAATTGAAATGTTGTGCCATTTTTAAGTTTTAGCATAAATGATAAAGCTGAAATGAAGTGAAAATTGGAAAGAAAAATCGTTATAAGCTGGTTAATCCACTTTGTTTTTTGAAGGGAATGTTGCGTACTTATGGAAAAATAGTGAAACTTAATGAAGAGTTTTGAAAACGTTTGTCAATGTGTGTGTATGTCAGCGTGAACCAATTCCACTTACTTCATCAAGATTCATCAACCAATGTTTCTTAGTCGCCTGAGAACTCTTGCTAGGCCTATTGAACTGTCCGCCACCGACTTCAGGGGGAAGTCATACAACCTCTGCGTCAATCACATATATTCATTCTTCGCATCATAATCCTCCTAATTTAGCTAACATTTTTGGAGGACGGCTGTGTCCCACTGTGGATAAAACGTTTCCTAACTATCCCAACTGACGCATAACCGCATAGCCTGACTTCCACTTTTTACATCTAACCTCAAGATGTTCATATGAACATAGACACCTGCTGTAGTTAGAGTTAGTAATGTCTTCACAGTCTTTTGATTGACAATCACATTTCCTGTTCATAAAGTAGGATAGAGCGAACTGCTGCTCAGTATAAATAAATGCCTCTCGGTGGATAGGTGAATTCCACTCAAGCACCACATTTTAGTATTCTGGTTGGCAAATTAGAATAAGACAGCGTGTTACCCTACAGGAGTGCCTCTTTGTCTAAATCAACATAGTTGTGTCTCGATGAAGTAAAGCCCAGTCTTTCTTGGAAATTTACAACTGGCACCAACCAAGATATTTAGATCAGACAGTATGATTTTGATCATGTTTTACAAACTGAATAGTCATAGATTATAGGTTTCCAGGCCGTAGGTGTTACGAACTTCCTGCAATGACTTGAGTGCCGAGTCAGATTGATTCATTATAAATTATTTAAATTGAAAAAAGTTAAACTACCTATCTCATGGTCTCTGGCAGTGGAACTCATGATACACGTTCAGTCGTGTGTGAAACACGACAGTAACGATGTACCCACCAACACTGAAACTCAACAACTATCCTTAGAAAAATGTGAAAGCGCTATCCACTGGACTTTAGAAGGGTGACATTGGAGGACAGATTTCATGAATACAAACGAATTTAACATACATTTAGCTGGCGTCTTTTGTTTGTTTAAATGAACTTATTTAGCCATACATATACAGGCAGAAAATAACTGGATTTGACAGAGAAGTTATATTGAGCAAGGGAAATTTGAACCGTTAATCAATCGCACGCCTAAAAATCCAATTATTCTTGCTAACTACAGTACTAATTACGAAAACGTAAACCACATTATTAAAAGTGGATCGTTGTTCAGAAAACAAGACAAAATGAGATATTACTAACCTGATATTTCATAATCCTGAAAAGCAATCGAATCGAGGAGTATGGGTTCATAAGCTAAACAGGATGGTCGACAAGTTTCAAGGACATCTTTTTCAGAGACAACTAATAGTAGGGCATCATTTAGTAAATATGCAAAAACCTGTTGGAATGAACAAAACAAAAAAACAGATTATACACTAATGAGAACAGCGGAGTACGTATAAGGAGTGTTAATGACTATGTGGCACTGACGGTTACTTCTGGGTGTTTCAGTAATAATCTTCACTGGACACTTACTGAAATCATGTAATGTTGTATAGGTGCTGGCAGCTAACACTGGGATTAGGGACGTCAGTTCCATCCTATCTGCGAATATTTATCTGTATCCAAGTGAGTGGCAGTGTTCCTACTGACATATGGGGATCCAATACTCATTGTTCCAAACATTGAAACGTTACCCACTTAGTTATTAAGCCACGAATAGCATTATTCATTGGGATAGAAGTATGTCTTGGTGGACTTTTTCAAATAGAACGAATCTTGTGTGTCTTGGGTTCTGTCTGATGTCAGCCACCATCAACAAAGTAACATCACATTAACTTGGATATACCATGAAAGTATTTGTAATAAAAACCAGTATATCAACAGAGATGATTCAATGGGGAATTCGAATTTGATATTGTCCTCTAATCTGGTTGATGATTTAACTGTGAAGCTTTCGTTATCCTTTTAAATAACGTCTTCAGCGCCAACTTCAACATGAAGTGAGCTGATATGTGTTCTCCATGAATGATGATACCATTGTATCTTCTGACAAGCTATTTAGTGATTGGCTGTGAATTCACGTCTTTATTGATCATTTTTCACTGACTTGGAATTTGACTTTTTCTGTTAGCTGGCCTATTTCGTACTAGTTGATAAATCCGATCCATAGTAATGTGCCTGTTAACTAACTGCTGATTCTTCTCATCAAGACCAGGCAGACTTCGAGGAATTCCCTGGCATACTCGCTGTCTTCATCGTCAAGAATTTCTACTTTTTCTGCCGAATCAAACTGATCTCCATAGTTGACTACGTGAATGAATGAATGAATACAGAAGAAGAATACATATCGTGCCTTTTGATAGCTAATTTATGTTCTTCGACTCTGAATGGAATGGGATGGGATGCCCACTTTGACTAATTTAGTGTTTATCGCAGTTCATTCAATTTGTTAATATTGTCAAAAGACACGACATATATTCTTTCACATCGATGCATGTAGATTAATTAATATGGATTCTAGTTTAATTGGCAAAGTGTAGAAATTTTAAACAGAGAAAACAGCGATAATACCAGGGAATTAATTCCTACAAGTATGGAACTAAGATGCATCAGCGATTAACAGACAACACACTACCATAGCTGACATCAGTTAGAGAAGCATTGGAAAACCAGCTGGGAGTAATGGACAACTGTTTTGTCCTAGCTTGGGATCCTTCATCAGAAAGCACCCACCGAGTTTCAAATCCAGCAGGTGAGCTCGTAGACCATGATGAAATCCTCCAAACAAAATCCCTACAAAAACCAATAAATGCTTGAACATAACTATAGATGAAATTTTCCAACTAATCAAGAATAAATCACATAACGAAAAATTTCAAATTCCAAGTCAATAAAAATGATCAAAAAAGATGGAAGTTAACAATCAATCACGGCGAAAGGTGTCAGGAGATACAATTATATCATCATTCATGGAGAAATCAAATAATTTGACTTCATATTGAAGTCTGCATTGAAGGTGTTACATCTGGAGGGACAACGAAAGCTTCGAAGTTAAATCAACCAGCTCAGAGAACATAATCAAAATGGAATCATTTACCTGAGTTATAAATCTTATAATTATTACTATTATTATTTCAGAGGGGAATTGAAAGTAATCTCGACAGAGATAAGATTAAATATGATATTTTGACGAAAGGAATTTATCAAAGAAACATGAACTTACAGGACCACGATAGGATACATCCTCTTTAATTAAATCAGGATATTGTTTTGAGCACAAAGTGCATAAAAGATAACTTTTATAAATGATATGATGATTAACTGAAGACCATTCAGATGGACTGAATGTTTCTGAATCGTTTGGATATGGAAATAGTGGTGGTAGCAGATACTTCATCAGTTTGGCTAATTGTGTATTCTCAGTGACGCTTTTCTTCGGATAGACGACAGGTGAGTCTGCGTTGTCTACCGCCTCACCACCAGTAGATGGTGATGTCTTGTTTGTATCAAAAATATGAGAGGTATTCTTTTTTGATTGATGGTCATTCTCAGGACACTGAGTGTTGGAAAGATAACACATCTTTTAAAATTAAATTATTGACACTGTCTATGTCGTTGGGAGGGATCGGGGACGACTGGTTGTTCAGTGCTTCATTTAGAGCTGGAAAACAAAACAGAAGTGATATTTAGGCATAGACATCATATCAGTCATGTTTCAAGAAGTCGATCGTTTCACTGTACACAAGACAAGTGTGTCCTATATGTTAAACAAAACACGGATAGTATTTTGGTTGTTATTTCATACTACTTATACAAAGTAAAGTATGAGTAAATTATTTTCAAAAACGAAATTTGCGTGGGATGAAGATAGTGATTCTCTAATTAGTGGTGATGACGACTAGCAGTGGAATCCAGGATAACGCGCATTTCGTCCTATCTGGGACTCACTCGTCAGTCAGTAGATGTACCTGCATTCCCCAGTGAGTGAGTGATGATGTTCTCAGCGAGGCTTGAACCCAGTGCCCACAGTTTCCAACCCCAAAGCTTTATCTAATTACATGCCTAGACATTGTCGAAGCATCTGCACAGAAAGTCGACATGTCAACCTGAGACCGAGCACTTCGGTCCAATCAGTCGACGGGAAAGTCTAAAATTCAATTGAATAGTGATTATCTGTTCATTAATGATCAACGTGTAGTGGAATACCTGAAATAATAATAAGAAGAATTCATGATTGGGTTTGTAGGCATTCACTGATAGATGACAGTGGACGATGGTATTAATTATTGTCAGGATTGATGAAAGATAGAATTCATAAAAGACAGTCTTGCAAATCGCATGTTCACTTCGTAATCTCACTCTTGTGAATCTGATTCTTGATTGGGTTTATCAGAGTGCAGATTTGAAAAGTTACACATGAGAACGAAACGAGCTTCCATTTCTTTCTGTTTGTCTAAGTGGTGCCGACCCACAGCAAAACTAGTTCACATACTAGCGAGTAGAAGCTCCTAATGGTTAGCGACAATCTTATTAGTACTCAACATTACCTTCACTAGAAAACCTAGCAATTCACCTGCCTGCCATTAAGACTGCCTATCAAAATCAGGTAAGTACTTAGATGGTAGCTGGTTCCTGTCTATCCGACAACATGCTCTCTGGTGCAGTCAAAGGTCGATAGATACAAATTTACGTGTATCCGCGGGAGAAGTTACATTAGGGGAGCAGAAAGGGCACACATCCAATTTTCTGAATATGTACCTCAAAGCCTACGTCTCAAGGGAACAAACGCCTACAAAAGTGACATTACCAGGCATCTCCTTGATACGGATCATGAGATGGAAATCGCAAAATCCTTTAAAATTATCAGTATACAGGAAAACTCAATTCTCCTCTAGTTCACCAAAGTAATCTCCATCAAAGGCTTAAACCCGATTTATGTGTTCGGAAAGAAGCAGTTATCAGACTTTTGTTGCAACCCTGGTAACTTGATGCCTTTATTCTCTTTTATTTGCTTACCTAATCCTTGGCTTTAAATTCATCCCCTTTGATATAGTGTAATTTTGATTGTCTCTTGTTTCTGTGATTTTAGTTCGACTCAGTATATTGTCGGCCAATTTATTAGCTACTCATTATCTTACGCACTTAACATGGATGTGATTGCATAGTATTCAGGACAACAACAAAAAATACTTAAGAAAATTGAATTTTGAAACTAGTGAAATATTTTACTTCACTGTCTTGTCATTCATTACGTAGTTGGCTATTTGTGTTCAGAAGTTTTGCAATCATTTTTATCTGATTACTACTCACACCGAGAAATCAATTAACTGAACACCAAAACTAACTAACGAAAAAAGAAGACAAACTTTTAAAAACAGGCTCACTTCCTAATATACTAATAACGTGTGATTACTACTCATCTGCGTTCTGATTACATAACTACGCCAAGGGTTTACCAAAAGCTAAAACAAATCAATTAAACGATACCATATACTTATAATTATTATTTGATTTTGTTGTCTATCTCAAGCAAATAAGTCAATCACTGTGATTATATGTAGCTCATACACACACGATTACACAATCAATAAATTTTTATATGCACAAAGTCTAACCATGATTCTTATCAATTGATACATTGAGACAGAGACAGAGAGAGAGAACTGTTAGATATTCGATACACTGTAAATATGAAGTGTCATGACCTTTATTCATCTTATGAAACTATCATCACAAAATGTAACGAACACTTTTGTTTTAAAAAAAGAAAATCATGTTAGCTGGTTGAAAATGACTTCTGAAATAATAATAATAATATGTCATCATCACATGTTAATAATGGTTGAGTTGGTAATGAAAACTGTTAGTGAGACAGTCACACAGATGGCACATACTGATTGATGGAAGGCATAATTGATTGGGACTGAGATGAGATGTCTGGTGTCATAGTAGGAATTGAACAAGTACAGGCAAACTATTCCAGTTGTTAAACAGGTCTGCATTTCCCTAAAAATCTATGTGAATGACTGTTGAATTCACTGTTAAATGCAAATTTTGTGTAATATATATTATGTGGTATATTTTTTTCTTCTTTCCTTTGCATTCTGAGTGGAAAGTGGACTTCAAGCTTAAGCTTCCAAGGTGTTGTGTTCTTCCGAGGTAGCGTTGCGTTGCTAACCACTTCACGCTCAACTTTCCCTCTTTGCCCGGCTTACTACTGGCTAAACGAGGTTTAAGAGGGCGTCGGTTGGGAACAAGAACAGGACTATGTTCTTGTCTGGCAGGCATTCTACTCCTGAACCAATGACTCAGTTATGTGGTAATTATACAAATGAAATCCAGGATAAAAATATTTGGAATATGAAATGTATCATATAGATATCAAGCTCTAGCAAATTTAATCAGTCAGAAATAGATTGGGTAATAGGAAAGACGAAACAATGGTGTATTCTATGGTGAAACCATCTAGAGTTATCTTGGATGGATTAGTGATCCCGGGGGCGCATAGTTCGAATCCTGGCCGAGACGCAGATTGCCCATTCACCTTCAGCTGTCACTCATAACAGTAATGTATTCGTCATTGTGACAAGGTACATCGATGGCACGGGGGTAGAATGCTCGTCAACCGCTCATGTGGTCCAGGGTTCGATCCCCCACCGGCTCACTTCTTTACCTCACTAAGCAAGTAATAAGACTAGTTAGTAAAGGGGAAATGTTGGGCATTCGCTAGCAACCGCATTCCATAAAAATAGACAACAATGCTACCGAAGCTTCAAGCCTCTAGCCTGAAGCCCTATCTTCCATTGGGAATGTAAAGGAATAAACTGACATTGTGACAAGAAAAGACATGTGGCTTGAAGAGTAATGCAAAAATTTACCTTGAATGCATTTTTCAAGAGCTGGTCTATCTTTATGTTGAGCACTTGTATATTTCTCAATGTTTTTTAATTCCGATAACAAATATCTCGGAATCTGTAAAAGATGAAAAAGGAGGTTTAATGAGTTTTCTTAATGAATATAAATTGTCAATAATCAGCCTCGTTTAAAGAACAATTGAATAACAAAAAGGGAACCAAGCACTTGTTTCATCCCACTACAGAAGTCAGCAGCAGCAGCAGCAGGGATTACACACTAAACCGACCTCGTTCTCTATACAGAAACCAGGACCATTAGGTAGACCGGTGACTACACGATTTTAAAAAAATAACTCATCTCCAACTTTTGTCAATAAGCAACACAGAGCAGCCAGTGTTCAGTGTTGTTGTTGGAGAGTAGGTTTCTACACTCAAGACCGTGTATGAAATTCAATAGTCCCTACTTCTCATGGTAACATCCAGTCCAGACAGGAGTCTCAATACCAGTAGAACAGTGGTGGAACAGTAGAATGATATTTATTTACCGCTGAAAGGCAACATGCTTGCAGAAAGAGTTAACGGTGTTTTGTTCGACGCTTGCATGCAGTTGTGGGTAAGCATTTCTAATGAATTCCACACCAGAGAAAAAGAAGTCAACCATTGCTACAAGGTGGTTTCTTTCCTTGATGAAGTCTACTTTGAAACCAGTCAAATCGGGAGTGCGAAATTAAGGAAGACATCATATGAGAAGCACGAAATAAAAATTCACTGAAGCAAAATGGATATGATCTTATTTTATCGAGTTATAGGTCACACCTAGCATATAACAGCCCGTAATGCTATTTGAAAGCAGAAAAAAGTGGTGAAGTATGTCGACAGTGTGAACCGGTAGCTGACTACTTGAAATCTGAATACAATACAATTTCATAACAAATTAAACATACTAGAAGATATCAACATACCTCTAACGGTAAAGTAAGAAATAATGATAGAATAGGGACATCTGGTTGCATCGCTTGACTCTATAAATAAAGATAAAAACAATTTTAAAAATACAAATGAAAGTAAACACTGGCGGAAATTCGAATTTGGTTTCTGTGAAGAGCTGTTTAGTTTCAGTGTACTGTGCATCGAAGAATCAACTCTAGGCGACATGAAATTCTAGAAACTGCGTGAAAACTAGGATGCAGTAGCCTGTATGTCTGAAACTCACAGTAGTGCCCATTTATGTGGGTGGGTAAAGTTAAACTTAGGATGACCAGTCTGTAATCTGATAATCTATGTTCCTAGCTGATATGTTATTTTTATAATTCATTTTAGTCTTATGCGTAGGGCTTTAGGCTTGAGCTATGCAGTATCAGTAGCAGTGGTGTTTATTTTTTCTAGACTAACGCCTAAACTTCCCTCACTTTACCGTGCCTGTCACCAGCCAGGCGAGGTTAAGGAGTGAGTGAGTGAGTCGACCGGGAATTCAACCGCGGATCAATTCTATGGTTTTGCAAGTATTCTACCACTGGAGATAAGCGACGCCGCTATATTCCACAATCATAGTTATGGAAATTATATTGGTGAGAAACTGTGTTAGGAATTCCAGCTTTGTATGATAGAATTAAACCCCACCGCACAATGGCCGAATTCACTTACTACGCCATTTTGTTAGTGATCTAATTATTAATCTTAGATTCGTTTTTTAATTCCTTTACGTTCCCCCAGTGGAACATAGGGCTTCAAGCTAGAGGCTTGAAGTTTCAGTAGCAGTGGCGGTTATTCTTACGGGATGGGGTTGCTAACCTCATGCCCAGCCTTTCCTCTTTACCGGTCTTATTTATTAATGACTTGGCGAGGTAAAGGCGTACTTCTGTGGCCGGGAATTGAACCCTGGACCACATGCGTGGTTGGCGAGCATTCTACGCTGTGCCACCGACGCTTAATCCCAGATTACTTTGAATTAATCAATTAATTATTCTAGTCATGATGTTCATCTTTGATTTGATAGGGAATACTTTATTCTGTGAAACTGCTCACCGGCTCTATTCTGTATATTTCTGTTGATAGATAATCGGCCTTCAAGACTGGTTATTGCTTAATGTCTTTGGGTGATCAGCTCTTTAGGATATTTGTGTTGATTGTTTCTTGAGATATGTTCCTCATTTCTCACAAAAATAAAAGTTCTGAGTTAGTTTTCAATAATAAAAAAGTTATAAATCTAGAGGATGGTAGCTACTGTTTTTAATTCTGGGGGATATGTCTATTCATTCCGGTAGTCACTTAGACACCTGATCTATAAAACCCTATCCGACGGATTGGGGTTTGTAAAAAAAGTTCTTCTGTATTAATGTCTTTTAATTTCAGTTGTCGGATTTCTCCACGAACCAATAACGGTTAGACAGATCACTGAAAACCAGGTAGCACTGGAGAGCTATTCGTCTTAATTTCGGACCCTTCCGTGGTCTGCATCCACGACCACGAGAGGGATCGAACCCTAGACCTCCAAGGTAAAAGACCAAGCTCGTTCACTATTCAGCCACTTGAGCTGGAGAATTCAATGACCCGTAAATCCTAACTCTGTAACCTCGTGAAATAGGTCAACCCTGGCTTCGAGGAGAATCCACTTCACCTTCGGTGTTGCTTATCCTGCTGAAATATGTGTCATGTCTTGATGACTTGCTGTGTCAAGACCTGAGGAAAGCATTTGTTAGTTTAATTGGTGTATGGTGACTAGCAGTGGAATCCAGGATGCTCATTTCGTCCTGTTTCGGACTCGTCAGCTAGTGGATGTATCTGAATTCCCCAGTGACATGGCTCAAAATCGTTGTCAATGGCGCAGATGTATTCAGTCTCTTTAACCTTCATACTCCTTTCTACCATTACTCATTCTGTTTCACTCTTATACTTGTCAAAACTCTATTGATTCTCTTTACTCATCTTCTTGTCTTCCTTGTGTGCTATTTGGAACGTGGCAACTCGAACTGCTGCACTTCGGTGCCAAGTTCTATGTTGAATCCAGACAGACAGACAGAATTCCCCAGTGAGTGATGATGCTCGCACAGAGGCTGGAACCCAGTGCCCTTAGTTTGAAACGCCAAAGTGTTACCCAATAGACCACTTGGGCCACGAGAGCCACCTCTTGTGCAACGGGTCAAATTAATTATTTAAATGAATTTTACATTTTCCCGTCGATTGACTGGACGAAATTGCTGAGGCCGAGCACTTCGGTCCAATCGATCGACGGGAAAATCTAAAATTCAATTAAGCATTTGTTAGTTATTTGAAGAAAATGAAGACAAGTAACTAGTGAAGTGTACTAGGAAAAATATTTCAAACCTATAAAAGGCATTTTTAAGATTCTTCGGACACCCGACTAAATACGTGGTCAAAATAGAGTCAGTATCCTTAAGGGCGAACTCTTCAAAGATAATAAACAATAATCAATAATTTCAGATCGATAATCTATTGGTAGATATAAATATTTTCAAGTACTGGTTTTGTAGGGATTTTGTTTGATGTGTTGGATGATTTCATCATGAGCTGATATAAGTTGGAGAACCATTGAAAAACCTGGGGAGTACTGGACGACTGTTTCGTTCTGGTTTGGGACTCTTCAGCAGTACACACCAGCTGGGGTTCAAACCCAGCACTTTCTGGTTACAAGGTGAACTCGTTGACCATTAAGCCACTGGGACGTGACCCAATGGCCCGTGAATTCTAACTTCTGCCAATTCATGACATAGCGCGACTACTTCGCAATGTCTTCTTAGATGAGTTACTGCTTTAGCTTCAACCTGTTGCACCCTATATATATATATATCCATATATATATATTTATATATATTGAATATAGCTGACCAACAATTTCAGAGAATAAAGAATTTCCGATCATGTCCAAGATGAAAATCATGACAATCATTGGCTACTACTTTACAGTTACACAATTGCTAGAATAATCAATTAATTCAAAACGATTTAATGTAAAAAATAAACTGATGGTAAAACTATTTTGCATACAGCTTTAGGGTGGTAGACCGCCAATGATATGATTGGTGATGACTGTTGGATTACTAGGCCGGAGCACTATTAACTAGTGAGGTACGAGTCTGACCTGTCAGCAAGATTATTGTTTCATATTCTCAAGAGTTGGTTCACAGAGATTTGACACCTGAGACTAAGAGAGTTCTAGACATCTGTTTCGCTGTAGATTAGGACTTTTCAGAAACATGCACCCAGGGGCATTACGTTACAAAGTTTGACCGTTGACTATCCAATCACTCTGGGATAAAGTTCTCAGACCCATGAAATCAAATTTCTGCCTTCTCTTAATATACAGTGCCAATAGAAATACCATAGGCAAATACTTTAACCATTGGAGTTATCGTTTCAAGTCTCTTGAATCTACTAGCACACTACACCTAACTTATATACCATTGTGTGATGAGGGATGTTATATGACCAGAGAAGATTTTTTTTGCATTTCAATAATATCAACAACTGACTTGCCCTGTTCGATCAGTGTTGTACTAATTGTCAGAGTCACCAAGTTAAATATAAATTAGAAATAACGTTTCAAATAAATCACAAAGACAGATAACATGAAAAAAAAAACAGATACATGCTAAAGTTTCTCCTCGAACTCATAGTCAAAAGAAGTATGACATACTGTCTCTTTGAATTCCTACACATGAACTGTACTTTCAAAATCAATTATTGCGTTTATACCTTAGCAGAAAAGCAGAAAAGCCTTTTCGGCCAAGTTAAACTTTAGACACCAATAACTACCAATCAGCGAACGACATCAAATTATCCAATGAGATTCACGAACGTAGTTCAATGTTGTATAGCGCCTGATTCATTTCAATGCGTGCCCTTACACGGTTACGTTTGCAATTCTAGGAGGATAGTGTCTTTCAGTATTGCCTGGACTTAGGCTTGCTTCGAATAGAGAGAAGTTGTTCGTGTGGTGGTGTAATGACTCTAAAAAGCTATACTAGGTCAACTGATGGTTTTGTACATCGTTGTGGAATATGCTGGTAGCGAGTTAGTATTAGAGAGGGTAATATTTCATGGGAAATTTTGCTAGGTCGCATCTCTCCCTAGCCCATATTCTGTACATTTTCATTTACTGGGTACTGCTGCCGAGACGGAGAACAGCCTCCGTCTCGACAGTTCAGTGGTATACCAGCACTGCAGGGACATCGCCTAATGGAAAATGGACAGAATTACTTCGTTGCTAGGCGGGGACGACGTAATAGTCCATGTGGATTAGACAGTGTTGGTGAACGATTTTGGGGTCGATTGAAAAATAGGATAAGGGCTATAAATGGATCTCAAAAGGATCTCATTTATAGTCATTTAGATTAATAAATGTATAGAATGTGGTGCGACCTCTCTATTGACAGTCCCATGCTGAATTAGGAAATGTTTCTCCCCCATGTTCGGAAAAGATACCCATTGTAACCGTTTTATCACTTTATGCATTTTTCTATAAACATACGTTTCCGCTTATCATAAACGCCTCTTTCATGTGATTGGTCGGTTCAAGGTCGTTTGCTGATTGGTTGTTACTGGTGTTGAAAGTTTAACTTTGCCGAATTTTTTATCCTAGTGAACAAAATTGCAGGTAGTATCTACAACAGTAAATACTTCAATCAAAGCTAATCTCTATCCCCCTAGCACCCCCCCCCCGCAGAAAAAAAATACGGTATTACTAACCTTGAGAAATAATCGTAACTCTGGAAAATGTTTTCTAAGTTGATGAATATACTTCAAACGATCCGGATAAACATTTGTATAATCCATACACTGGTGTAACAGATCACTGAGAGACATTAAAATAATTGTACCAGGATTATCCAAATGACCATGTATAGGTGGATTCAATGGGTTCAATTGATGATTACATGATGATGGATCTTGTTGTGTAATCATCGTTTGCTTCCTTGGTTCGTCTTGCTGACAAAGCTGTTCAGTAGCACTGGTGTCACTTTTGAAACCCTCTGATAGCTGCCTTGCTTTATTATTATTATTGTTATTAATATTGTCGTCGCCATCATTTGGTTTGCTTTCTCGATTAACGGTACTTTTACGTAATTTAAACAAAAACGACAGTCGTTTGTGTATACCACCGTTTTGTGTAGTATGACTGTTATTCTTAGAATTCGTAATAGTACCACTGCTATTCCTTCTATATTCATCAAGTTTATCTTTCCCATTAAGTAAACTAGTATTATTATTGTTATTATTATTATTATTGGTAAGAGTATTAGTATTGTTCCCTCTGTAAGAATCATTCCGTAGAGGCAATAATGGAGATGGTGTTGAAGATATTGAAAATCTTGATTTGCTCTTATTATTATTGATTGCATACTGTCTAGCAGGTGGATCTGATGAAGACGAGGTTATAGTTGAAACATCGTACGGCAGACAACCATTTTGCAGATTTTGTTTCATTTTACACGTTTCAGAGCCAATCTAAGCACAAGTGAAATCAATAAATAAATACAAGAGATCATTATTTACTGTACAATTTACTGTCAGTTGTCTAGAAATGTTCGCTCTGGTTTCGATATAAGTATAATAGTTTTCATCCTCTGAATATACAAATCTGTTTACAAAATTTAAGGCTCAAAACATTCACAAACATGAGAAGTAAAATTATTATTATTATTGTTTCCTTAAATTCCTAGAGGAACATAGGGCTTCAGCCGTGCGTCTCCATTGCGTTCGGTTCTCTGCTAGAGTCTTCACCTGGCTCCAAGTCTGACCACACGCTTTCATCTCATCTTCACTTGATCTCCTCCAAGTCACCCAACCTCGCACTGACGACCAACTCGCCGCTTCCCTTTCATTCGGGTTCCAATCGAGCAATGGCCTGTCGTGTGATGTCACTTGATGGTTTCTTTTCTCAGAGTATGGCCAGCCAATCCATCTCCATTTCTTCCTGCCTATTTGTTTCACAATCAGTTCCTGCTGAGTTGGTTCGCTCATTGCCAGAGATCCCTCCTTGTTGCTGATCTTTTCTGGCCGGCCATCTGATCTTGAGTGGTATTGAGCGAAGACAACTGTTAATGAAGGTCTGTAGTTTGTTTAGAGATGCTCTTTATGACGCACAGTGCAAGTCTCTGATCCGTATCGTGAGTAGCACTGACTTCACATTGGAGTTGAAAATCCGGATCTTATCTTCGTTTTCATGCTGAATGCTGTTGACCTCCTCCACACAGACTTGAGAGTAGTGAAAGCTTGTCTTGCTTTTCCGATTCTTGCTTTGATATTCTCGTCAGTTCCGCCTGTAGTTGAAACGATGCTTCCCAGGTAGGTGAGAAGTAAAATACAGCTCACCAATCACACAAAAAGATTAATGCTAATAATTAGAGTACAACTAAATGATCCAGTCGAATTTTGTTTTCCACACAACATTTAGCAGTTTTTATATGAGATAATCAACGGTCGTAGTTGCCTACCTCATAGTTATTACTCACTAGCTGTTATGTACAAGAAGCTATAGCAAAATAGTCCAAGCGAGCGATTTTCAACCTCCTTATGTTGGAATCTAAACTTATACCGAAGTTAAAACAATCAGATACTAACATCATTCCTTACCGTTTTGTCCATGAACCTGGGGTTAGTCTATTCACAATTACAAATAAATGTCAGTACTAACTAAAAGCTGAATAGCTTAAACAATAAATCATATTTGTGCAGCGACTCTGCATCCTCGATCATCAATGTCGCCGTAGAACTGCTTGCATACGATGGCATCATCATGTAAGTAATTATGAGGTCTGGAAGCGTGTGTTTGGACACAGTGGAGGTCACCATTCATTGGGTGTAGTCATCTTGAAACACATGCTTCGACTGATTACACATGTACCACAAATATCATTCCAGAAGTTCCCGTACTGGTCACTATTTGCACAGAGGTGGTCAGCTTATAACATGTAGTCGTGGGATGAAGGATATTTCGTCTAGGTTAGTATCAAGTGGTACGTCACGACTCCCTATTGCAATCCAAGAGATAGTTCAAATCGCTGGCTACAAACCTTGTCAGATGTCGACAAGAATTGCAATCAGTGACGAACTGTCTGCAGTTAACTTCTTTCTTCCCTTTCTGAAGGCACTGTGCAGCAGTGAGTGGTGAATGTTCTTGATAAATACCCTAGCTTGCTTTCTGGATGACCTCCATCAGTCATTCTATCCCTTGCTTCTTTGTATATATCTTAGATTTGTTATTTCGGTGTGGCACATCTCTCTTGGTGGCCATGATGTGTATCATGTTGGTGTTTTAAATAAATAAATAAATCCTATTTTTAGTGAAACAAGAAGTATTGTTGTATTTTCTGACCTGGATGGTTTAACTGACAAGCTTTCATTTTCTCCTCTCTGGTCGCCTACAGGGATAACTTTAATGTGAAGTGAATCTTTTGAAAATTATCTACGGATGAAATGTTCGTCTAGCCTAGTGACCTCGGGTGGTGTGCAGAATTCATAAAGCTCACTCCACACTGAAGTTAACGCTCAAAATGCCTTTCAGAAGGACGCAGAACTTTTCAGCTTAAGGAAAAAAACAACCGAGTACGTACTACCTGTAGCCAGCCAAGAAAGAACAGAGAAAAGAGGGCAAATGGAGATGTGCTGCTGAAGCCCCTGTGTTCCACTCGGGACCCAAGGGAATAATAATAATAATAATGTATAATAGTTACGTAACAACTAAGTTGACTCACTTCAACAATATTATGAAACAATGCATTTAAATCATCTGGATGAAAGTTGGCAATATTCTGTAGACCAGTACGATAAGCTTTTATGCCATTCATTAAGTCATTTGATGTATTTGTCAGTTTAGTTAATAATCTTTCAACTGCCCACTGTCGATTCGCTTCATCCAAACAAACATCTTGCCATTTAAGTTTGAGTATTGGTGGCGCCAGTGTTAGCATACGTCGGCGTCTACTCAAACTGCTACTTTCGTTTCTATTTTGTAGATTACTGATAGTTTCATCATTCATAAGATCTTCATCAATACAACGTTCTTCGCATAGCATAACTGTACTGGCAGGAGTAACTGTTCGAGGAAGATATGGATTACTGGATGTATTTCCTGTATCGACTGATTCTGTTATTGACTGTTTAACTGTTGTACACTGGCCATTGGATAAAGGATATGAGTTGTTATGACTGTTGACAGAGTTCGTGTTGTCATTTAAACAAGTATTATTATAATTATTGTTATTATTCATATCTGGTTTCTCCTTTACTTGATTGTGTCTACCAGAAGAGACCATAAATTTGAATTTTTCACTAAATCTTAGCTTAGAATTATTCTGAGCTGCAAAGACACAAATTTAAAACATAGAAATACATCAAATATATGTATATATAATCTAGAATCACCTATCAACTTGGTATATTACTAAATTGAGATATAACCCTATACATCTCTACCACACTGGAATAATCGACTTTTCTTTTTTTCTTTTTCTTTCCTTCACATTCCACAGTGGAACATAGGGCTTCAAGCTAGTGGCTTGAAGTTTCTGTAGCAGTGTTTATTTTTACAGGATGGGGTTGCTAGCCTCATGCTCAACCTTTCCTCTTCACCAGCATTATTTCTGGCTTAGCGAGGTAAAGGAGTGCGTCGGCCTAGTTAACATGGAGGTGTGAAATAAACTACCCCAGAGCGATAGTGCTATCATCATTCTAATAAGAGGAGGAACAAAGAGGTAAGTTCAGTTTCCCAGTGTATTCTTTATGCAAACAAACTTATCATTTTAAAAGTATGTTAATTATAATGAAATAAAGTATACAGCACACTTCTAATTACAGTGTTTATATAAGAACTCGAACTTGACTTTTCACATCTGTGTTCAGCTTTATGCTGGTGTATAAGTGAAGTGTAAAAAGCGCACTGTTGCTTGCTGACTGATTAATGAAGGGAGTGAAACCGGTCACATGGTCAGTTCTTGTGAAGTAAGGTTAAGTAAGTAAAGGAATAAATAGAAAAAAATCTTATCTAATTTTGAAGAAAATTATAAATCATGAAGTGATAGTAGCGGTAGTACCAATAATAATAATAATAGTGGTGGTAATAGGAATGATGGAAAGATTCAGTGGCAAATATTTCGACAGATGATCTACAATTAGATTGGTTGAGAAGGCAGGGAAAATCGAAGAAGCCGATGAAGTGACAGGAGAGACAGAATCTGTTGTGCATGATCGCTGTTCGGCCGGGGATTGAACCCCGAACCATGTGCATGGTCGGCGAGCGTTCTAACCGCTACGCCACCGACGCACTGGAATAATCGACTTAGGAGTAGTAAATCACTGTGAATAGACCCGCTAGATTGAAAACGCTTTCTCCATAAAACAAGACTTCAAAGTCAGAGTGGTTCATTACTTTACAATTTATGAGGATGGATCTCCAGTGCTGTGCATCGGTGGTCCTGTATTAGAATACTCGTCAACCAACCACGTGGTCCGGGATTCGACTCCCATCCGACATTCTCCTTAACTTTGCTTAACCCACTTTATACTCACAGTAGAGAAGGGAAGTCGGATGCAAAACTAGCAACCCTACCCCGCTAAAATAAATGAACACCACTTTTACTGGAAATTCGAAGCATAAGGGCGGACACAAGGGGTTATAATAAAAAGTAATAATAAACAATCTCC